>JARVZY010000984.1:0-27244 GCA_030686995.1 Artemisia argyi
TTTGTTAAATACCAAAATCCCACTTTCTCTATCTGTTACGTGATCTGAATTGTGAATACGTGCATATATCTGGTATCTGATTTTTGTGAATATTATATCTGTGTACCAATACCATAATAACAGTAGCAATATCAATTCCACATCATCTGGGCTACTGTCCTCAGTGCCACTCACTCATAAACGATTCCCAAAGCACCATTTCAATCTCGCTGGGACTTTAACGACCCGGGGAAACACTATACTATCACCGGAGCATTGAGATAAACTGTTTTTGACTAGTTGACCTTGGTCAATTATATCTGACGGTTTAGCATCAATCAAAAATCAACAGGAATGTCTACCAGCAAGATTTTCATCAATGTGTATGAACTAGGACTAGCTAGAGCTCCTAGCCAGTCCATTGTCATTTCAGAGGCCCCACTTAAACTATTATATCTTTATTACAAGTGTACTATCATTATTATGAGGATAAATGAAGTTTTAATGTTGTGTAAATAAAACACCTCTTATGGAAAACTACTCTAGCCATTAAGACGTGCAGAAGCCATGGGGCTCGAGCTTCTATGTTGCAGCCCTTCGAGCTTACTAAACCCTTGGTTTGACAATATAGTAGAAACCCACAAGATTTACTAAATGCATGTAAATATAGTTTATGACCAAATGAAAAGAATGTCTCTTTGAATTAGAGAAACAAAATGGAAGAGTTGAGTAACGGGTCAAAATGGGTTCGGTCCAAAAAGAGTATTTTAGCATATGCCGAGCTAACCCTAAACACTTTTTGTCCAAATTCCTTAATTTGTGCTCGTATAAAATAACCATTGTGTCAATCATGAATATAAAATTTCTATAGCTTCAGTAATAATCAAATTTGATTATTAAAGAGGCTTTCTGCATTCTAGGTACACTTTGGGGAACTTTGGTTTAAAATCCCCGGATTCATATTTTTGTTTACGCCAGTTTTTGGACATTTCATGCCACTTGTGTTGAATGGTGACACATCTGCAAATAAAAGAATAATAACCAGGACACGGATAAGAAAAATGTGCATCAAGATAAATTTATAGTGAAGAGGTTCACAATAAGTTTATTGGTAAACATTTGATTTTTTGAGGTCAATAGACTACTTTTCGGAAACTCATCACCAAAACTGAAGCAAAAGGCCATCTGAAGCAAAAGGCCATCTGAATTCAAAATTCAAAATTCAAAATTCATTGTTGAATGGTACGCACATGATATAGCATAATTTGACCACATCGTTTCCGTAAGTGCAATATTAGGTTGGTTAGGCAATATGCAGCTAGGGTAACATGTTCAAACAGGTTGGATCAATCTACCGACATTATAACTTCAATAATGGTTACTATATTAAATGGTTGAAACTATTTGTATTTACTTTCTTTATCCTTAAATGATGCTTTTATATTTTTTTTATTGGAATATATTCTTCTTTAAGTTATAGCAACTTTCTATCCAATCTATGATTATACCTACTTGTATCTAATAGGTACGCTGCTTAGAAACCAGGCATTTCCAGCTCCACAATTTTACACCTCAAATCACAAATTGTATAAAGAACCTCTCATGGCTCAAAAAGTCTCTAAAGAAATTGGTGAGAATTGATACAACCTCCCTCCCGTGTTTTATATAATCTGTTCTTAATTTCATATAAATATATATATCAATGATTTGTATAATTTATTCACGTTTTTCAGGATCTTTTGGGGAGCGTATGTTTTACTTTCCTCAAGGGCACCTTGAACATGTATGTTATTTATCTTTTTATGCTCGAATGCAATTTGTCTTCATAGGATTATGATGCATTGATTCATGTATTTAGTTGCGTCATACACCAGACGAAGATCGAGAACTGCGAGAACCAATCTCAACATTAAATATGTGATCAATGGCTTAAATTAGTTGTGCCATAATTGTAATTAAACAAATATTTAGATATTAATCTTCAAAAGATGGATGGGTAATTTAGGAATCTCACAATCCTTCTTCTTGAAAGACCGTCCAGAAAATAGGTTATATTATTAAATTGATTGATTAGGTCAAAAATTCTCATAAACCTCTCTCACGATCTCAAAATCGCGGCTGACAAAACCCTTCCCCTCTAATCATGAAATTCACCACTATAATCCTATGCGATCCCTTTATTGTTCCCATTTATTAACGTGACGGATTTTGAATACATTCTTTTAGACTTCTAGTGCAGTTCAGAATGCTTAGGGGCTGTTTACCAGAAGATAATATGGCCTAGTTTTCCATCAATAGTTTTGTATGGAAACTGGAGTTTGTCTACATAGACTAGTTTAAAATTCAGAAAACCTGTTTGAATGGTGTTTTAGTTTGATTCCCCGTTTTCAGTAAATTGAAAAATCTTAGTTGTTAGTTTCACTATTGTTCCCCACGTTTTCACCTATTTTGATAATAGGATTTCATGTTTTTCAGAATTTTCATCTAAAGCACAGTTGAAGGAATTGTGGCAACACTGTGGCAGCCCTCATGCATATGTCCCCTCGGGAACGGGAAGACGTTTTATACTTCCCACAGGGCCACTTGGAACGGCCTTCTTATTAAGCTTATGAGTTGCTTTCTGTAATACACTTTATGCAGAAATGATAAAGTGATTCACCTCTCAAATAATACCAGTTGGTATAATACTCTTGCATTTAGTAGAATCTGAAATGAAAGTCTATACTATTTTTTCTAAGAGATCGAGGCCTCCACCCAAGAGGCTGAGGGTTATATTTTGAGAGTTAACAAAATCCTAAGAACCCTGTTAACAAATTCCTCAACCCATCCTTGTCTGCCTCCCATGAGACCCACCACACAGATATCAAGGCCCCCACCACTTTGAAAAAATGTGGCCACGAAAGCTCAAACACTGTCACTAATCTTTCCCCCACAAGAACTTTCAAACATGAGCGTGGACAATGTGTTATGCTTATAGGTGACAAAGGGCAAGAGGTTGGCAAAGGATCCATACATTTAGCGAACGGGACATGGTTTGGAAGAAACTTTTGAGGAATTAAGGTTGTGTGTTGTGGATGTCAAAGTTCTTAAGGTGGCTAAATGGAGTGAAGTTCCACACCCGTGTGATGCCACATGCACCAGTTTTGCTCAGGTTGAAATGATTCTGGGCTAAAAGAGGGTGTTGTGGTATTCCAGTAAACTTATCTTGATAAATACTCAAGGAGATGACACATTCAGATTTATCATGCTGCTTTTCATTAACCAAGGAAGAACTTGGATTCATTATTGATAGTTTGTAGTCACTAAAGCTGCTGAAGACCACCAGTCTCTTTTGTGGTTAACACACTGATTTTCATATCAAGTCTTTGGGGCATCAAGATCGGCTTCACCACGTTGGACTTCTCATTTACATTCATGGCTGGTTGCTATGAAAGTATTCATTCACCATTCTCTAAGTTCTGAATCATCTATGGTTGTTGTTGTCATTATTTTTAGCATGGTTCATCGATAGTTTCTTCATATTTATCATTTTGATCAAAAGTGGTATGCAAAAGCATTAATTTTTCAAATCCTGATAACTTCTGGCTGGGTCAAGAATATCTTGTCAAGTTCAGTGACATAATTTTCGTTTCCCATGAAATGGGAGTGTGAGAGGTCAATGGATCTTTGACGATTGGACCATATTCACAAATTAAATTATATAACTTGTGAATATGGTTTAATCGCTGAATGTTGTAGGTGTTTGAGCATGAAACTGCTCTTGAAAGATCCATCATTGTTCTCCCTTGTTTCATTGGGCATGAAGATCTTGTAATTGAGTAAGTACACCATATTCCGGTATGAAGGAACGTTAAATATGATAATGGAGACTACAAATCGGACTGATGATTACTTGGTGTTGCAATTATGTTGTACCGAGTAATATCCTAGTTTGTAATTTAGAGAATTGCTCGTAGCAAATATAACTCTTTTATGTAAAAGATAGTTTCTGCATCTGTAGATATAGTTTGGATGTAGAATGAATGAATATGCAGTCTTCTCAGTTTTTTTGGTTTCTAGTTTGATATATAATGGCTTATAATTGTAACAATTCGCAATTTCAGGTTAATTACTATTCCCAGGGAATTTTACTATTCACTTTTACTATTCATTTTTCCCGAAAATTTTCCCGAAATTTGATTTTTTGTTTCTTGGCCTCGAGTGATAAATCATTTCCATGGCAAATAAAAGTTTGACACTCATCAGATCATTTTCGTGAAAGTTAATAAGGAATTACACGTTTTAGGGTAAAACGTCATTCAAAAATTCTACGCACAACGAAACTCAACCGCGTTAATTTTCCCCATATCAGAAAAATGTTTGATATACTCATGATTTATTTGAGAATAAATCATGACAGAGAAAAACATGACCAAAATAAACATCGACCGTGAAAAACTGGAATTTTCAGTTTTAAGCGTTTTTACTCGGCCGTAACCTTAGCCTATACCTGCACCGCGTTTCTAAGACGATTTGAGTTTTCATATTTTTGGAAAAAGTCAACATATTTTTCCCTCCTCCTTTGACCAAAAATTATTCCTTGATTTTTAGGCTTACGGTTTTATGTCTAAAAGACATTTAATACCAACCGATAATAGACTGAGCCCAGTCTAGACATTATAAGTCATTTTAAATCATTTTTATCCTATTAGAAAAGTAACATTTTACTTTTCTCAATTTTACACAATATTCGTACGTTTTACGTATTACGCGTTTTAGACCCGTGTTTCCAGCTTTAGCAGGGTTTTAGCACCCCAATGGAACCTACCACTCATTTTATATTTTATTATGGAGTATTTTGACAAGTTTAATCATTCTTTCAAGTTTCATATTTTTAGGATACCCGGTTTTAAGTTTCGTGACTTAACGACATACATTTAGCGATTAACGGGACCAAAACTCACTCCGTAAACTAGATAATACCAAACCTTATCATCTAGTCATCTTATCTCTTTGTGACAGCCCCTTTAGGGGGGGAGTCACCTTGTGTTGTGTCTTGATCTCATGAGTTAAGCCTTAGGATTGAAACAAGTATACAAGCTTCCTTTGTAAGCTTTGACTAGTCCTAGAAACTAACCTCCTCAAGCCCATATAAATACCCCCTCCCCCCTCCTATTTCGTCCATAATCACCACATAAACACTCTTCAATTGCAAATTTACTTCAAGTATTATTCAAGAAACACAAGTTCCATATCAATTCCAAAGCTTTTGTTAAGTTTTTATTGATCCAAATACTAGTTTCAAGCTACAAAGTAAATACTTCCAAACCCTAGAAACTTTGGTGATTTCTCTTGAGTTTAGATCTACTCAAGTCACCTCAACTTTCATCATCTCTCTTTCAAGAATACAAGTGTAGAAAGATTGCTTGAAGTGATGTAAAGTGAAGCTAAAGTCTATCAAAGTCCTTACCTTACATGTTAACTTCCTTTCTTGTAGAAAGCCAAAGTTGTAAGCAAACTCTAATACACTTCCTTGCTTAAATATCATATTCATGCTATTTACATATCATTCATGCTATATTTTGTCTTGTGATTATCTCCATGATGTATAAAAATGAGTAAAACAAGTTATTGTAAATGATTGTTAAGTTAAGTTATTTAAACAAGTAAACTAGTAACTTTCTTGGAGAACCACGACCAAAATAGTACAACTATGATATTGGACAATTACTTACTGTTAAAGAGGACCTAACAAGGAAACCATAGCAATTTGAACCACCTAAAACGAGTACACGAGTCAAAAGTTATGACCACTTGAAGTTACCAAAACTTTGCGGCAAAACTGCCTAAATAGTTTCTGTGACAGAACCTTAAACACGCAAAAAGAGGCCCTTCTGGTCCGTTTCATGAAAAAGTTAAAGAACGATAGTTGTCCAGAATCACGTTTTCTTCAAAAACTCAGGGGCACGTCTCCAGAAAATCAATAACGAATGAGATTTTTCTCAGTTTATTAACAGCTATTTTACATATATAAGTCACTATATAATGGTTATGGTTTATAAAGACCAAGAGGTCTTATGACCTAGATTCAAGACCACAACCATGGCTAAAGCCAAGGTTGAGTCTCAAGACCATGGAACAATGACCAAAGGTCATGGCAAGGCCATGACTAAATGACCATATAAACTTACTTAGGCGAAAACATGAACCAAAGAGTTGGCGATAACTTAAACATACAATTTGGATCTACTTCATCTAAAAGAACCATGAGATATTACAAGAAATTGTCATACAAGTTATAAGAAACTCACCCTAATAACAATCTTCATGTAATCATAAACTTTCCTAAGTTGATTCAAATATTGGACATGTAACTTTTCGGATCAAAACTTATATATATATATATATATATATATATATATATATATATATATATATATATATATATATCAACTACTACAATAGTAGGGAGCCTCATGTGAGGAGTTCATTATGTAAGCCGTCGAGATGAACGTTTACTACATGACTTCTGAATTATGTCGGCCCGAACAGTAGTAAACGATATATAAACTATACATGTTTCATGAACCATTTCTTTTCATATACTTACACCATACAAAGTACCACATCATGGACTAAATGGAAGACATAGATAGGCAATTCTTCGTTTTCTTAGACATTATTCCAAACCTAAGTTGCAACAATTATTCTAGGTTGCTCCTAGAAGTTCTTACGGAATATCCATCATTCTCATTATACATCATCCAACTCAAGGTGAGTTCATAGCCCCACTTTCTATTGTTTAACTATTTTACAAACCCATGGGGGGATACATGCTATTATTTTTCTACTCGAACACAACGCTTTCTACTGTATGCTATTCGACTATGTTTTATTATCACTAAGTAACATCCTTGCAAAACCAAGATCCCTTATTATGAACCATTTAATCACTAGTAATAGTGAGCGCGAATATTGTGAATAGGCCTATTGGGATTGACGAATCCCATTTGTGTTGAACAACTACGAGTTCAAACAAATGCATTAATATTTGAGACATAAGGTATAACGGCAAAGTACCTACCGGGATAACTCCGCCGATTGATATTGGTACCCGTTAACATTTTGGTGTCATAAGCTTAGTGAATTAATAACCTTTCCGGGCATATAACAACGTAGCCCATCTTTGTTTTCTAACTATGAGTGTGAGTCTGTAGCTCACACTACGATTATTGTGTTCAACGATTTAACTACAAACTCTACGAATATCACTCAACCTTTGTGTTGACCTCTTAAGCATGTATTTCAGGTCCATGATGATCAAGGATGGCACGGAATGGCACGGATATTCTAGAGGGATATAAATTTTATTATCATTCAAAAACTCATTTAATGTAAATTGTAAACATGGAACCATCTGGGACCTCATTTTGTAATCTCTGATATTTATACAATTTGAATGATAAATCTTTTAAAACGACTCAATTAGAGTTCGTTTTCTGACTATTGTGCCGTCGAGTAACACCCAGTTTGAATTTCGCTGCATCCATGAATTGGGGTGTTACAATAATTAGCTTCATTTTTTGTAATCGTGGCATCTTTCTTTTCTTTTTTTCTTTAAAACATAGGTGGAGTTGAATTTGCTTTGTAGACTATTTACATTCTTATGTGACTTTCTAATGAATTTTCTGAAAAAATAAATAAATAAATAAATAAATAAATAAATAAATAAAACTAACAAAAAATACAAACAACTGTTGTAATCAATCAAAATATTGCATTCAAGGTTCTGAAACCATGGGGCGAGGCGTGGCCTCCACGTTACCGATTAAACCAACGCGTCGGCTTTAAGCATAGCGTGAGATGAATCGTGGAAAGACATGATAAGGCGCGGGGCATGATGCATTTTTTAATTCAACTTCGATGAATAAGGTTTTATTTTTATTTATTTATTTATTTATTTTTGTTTTTGAAAGAAATTAAAGAAAAATTTATGCAAAAATAGTTTCTTAACTTTATTAATTCCTTTTGTATAACGCTTCTGTAAACTCGATATCTATAAAATATGATATAATATATAAATGTATAAATATTATTTAGCTTCATGATAGCTTCTAAGACGTAAGGGTTTACCACACCTCGACGCCGCGCCTCACGCTATTTATAACATTTATTACATTACATCAATTTACATATTACATATAGTATTACATAGTATTACATCTAAACAAAAATATTACATAATATTAAAATGCCTATATATATAAATCTTTTTAACCAACACCAATCCATAAAAAAGAATTGTTCAATTTGGGGATCTACCCTATTTCAAAAACCCTAAAAAAAGCTATTTTCATTAAATTCAACAAAATTTTCAGTTGATCATCAACAATCATGTTCAATCCATCAACAAGGTAATCAATTAATACATAAATCTCCTCAATTTCATTTCAGTTTTTAAGTTTTGAATCAGTACTACTTATTAGGGTTTCATTGATATTAAATCACAAGCCTTGCAATTTGGGGATTTTAATATCAATCATTACATACGAACAACCACTATGAGTGTAATTATAAACTGTAATATGACTTAAATCTAAAGTGGTAGAGGTTAAAGATTAGTCATAGTTCATTTTTTATTTTCCGTCAAATGAAGGGCGAAAGTTCTCTTCGATCTTGCAATCAAATCTTTGATGTGGGATGCAAGCTCACTTCATTTGGTTTAACAAAATGAAGGTGTAGTGTTTGTGATTCTGTCACAAATTTCCGTTGCAAAATCTCTCTCTAGCTTCCAATCTTATTCCATTATTAAAACAAATTTGAAATATTGTTCTTATTTGATCAATTTCATTTTGTTTCCTGTTTTGTTGTGATTTTCAAGCAAATACAATATTGCAGTTGAGCTGTACTAATGGGAATGAGATTGTGCGCAACAGTATTTTGTAATGGGAAAATTCTGTGTATAACAGATACTAGCTCATGCTGCGTTAATAATTTGTAAAGTTTTTAATGTGTTTTACCCCATAGGGTTTTATGCGAATGCTTATCACATAAATGACATCTTTTGTCGATTGGAGTTCATTGTTGAATGGTACGCACATGATATAGCATAATTTGAGCACATCGTTTCCGTAAGTGGAATATTAGGTTGGTTAGGCAATATGCAGCTAGGGTAACATGTTCAAACAGGTTGGATCAATCTACCGACATTAGAACTTCAATAATGGTTACTATATTAAATGGTTGAAACTATTTGTATTTACTTTCTTTATCCTTAAATGATGCTTTTATATTTTTTTTATTGGAATATATTCTTCTTTAAGTTATAGCAACTTTCTATCCAATCTATGATTATACCTACTTGTATCTAATTGGTACGCTGCTTATAAACCAGGCATTTCCAGCTCCACAATTTTACACCTCAAATCACAAATTGTATAAAGAACCTCTCATGGCTCAAAAAGTCTCTAAAGAAATTGGTGAGAATTGATACAACCTCCCTCCCGTGTTTTATATAATCTGTTCTTAATTTCATATAAATATATATATATCAATGATTTGTATAATTTATTCATGTTTTTCAGGATCTTTTGGGGAGCGTATGTTTTACTTTCCTCAAGGGCACCTTGAACGTGTATGTTATTTATCTTTTTATGCTCGAATGCAATTTGTCTTCATAGGATTATGATGTATTGATTCATGTATTTAGTTGCGTGATACACCAGACGAAGGTCGAGAACTGCGAGAACCAATCTCAACATTAAATATGTGATCAATGGCTTAAATTAGTTGTGTCATAATTGTAATTAAACTAATATTTAGATATTAATCTTCTAAAGATGGAGGGGTAATTTAGGAATCTCACAATCCTTCTTCTTGAAAGACCGTCCAGAAAATAGGTTATATTATTAAATTGATTGATTAGGTCACAAATTCTCATAAACCTCTCTCACGATCTCATAATCGCGGCTGACAAAACCCTTCCCCTCAAATCATGAAATTCACCACAATAATCCTATGCGATCCCTTTATTGTTCCCATTTATTAACGTGACGGATTTTGAATACATTCTTTTAGACTTCTAGTGCAGTTCAGAATGCTTAGGGGCTGTTTACCTGAAGATAATAAGGCCTAGTTTTCCATCAATAGTTTTGTATGGAAACTGGAGTTTGTCTACATAGACTAGTTTAAAATTCAGAAAACCTGTTTGAATGGTGTTTTAGTTTGATTCCCCGTTGTCAGTAAATTGAAAAATCTTAGTTGTTAGTTTCACTATTGTTCCCCATGTTTTCACCTATTTTGATAATAGGATTTCATGTTTTTCAGAATTTTCAACTAAAGCACAGTAGAAGGAATTGTGGCATCACTGTGGCAGCCCTCATGCATATGTCCCCTCGGGAACGGGAAGACATTTTATACTTCCCACAGGGCCACTTGGAACGGCCTTCTTATTAAGCTTATGAGTTGCTTTCTGAAATACACTTTATGCAGAAATGATAAAGTGATTCACCTCTCAAATAATACCAGTTGGTATAATACTCTTGCATTTAGTAGTATCTGAAATGAAAGTCTATACTATTTTTTCTAAGAGATCGAGTCCTCCACCCAAGAGGCTGAGGGTTATATTTTGAGAGTTAACAAAATCCTAAGAGCCCTGTTAACAAATTCCTCAACCCATCCTTGTCTGCCTCCCATGAGACCCACCACACAGATATCAAGGCCCCCACCACTTTGAAAAAATGTGGCCACGAAAGCTCAAACACTGTCACTAATCTTTCCCCCACAAGAACTTTCAAACATGAGCGTGGACAATGTGTTATGCTTATAGGTGACAAAGGGCAAGAGGTTGGCAAAGGATCCATACATTTAGCAAATGGGACATGGTTTGGAAGAAACTTGGAGAAATTAAGGTTGTGTGTTGTGGATGTCAAAGTTCTTAAGGTGGCTAAATGGAGTGAAGTTCCACACCCGTGTGATGCCACATGCACCAGCTTTTCTCAGGTGGAAATGATTCTGGGCTAAAAGAGGGTGTTGTGGTATTCCAGTAAACTTATCTTGATAAATACTCAAGGAGATGACACATTCAGATTTATCATGCTGCTTTTCATTAACCAAGGAAGAACTTGGATTCATTATTGATAGTTTATAGTCACTAAAGCTGCTGAAGACCACCAGTCTCTTTTGTGGTTAACACACTGATTTTCATATCAAGTCTTTGGGGCATCAAGATCGGCTTCACCACGTTGGACTTCTCATTTACATTCATGGCTGGTTGCTATGAAAGTATTCATTCACCATTCTCTAAGTTCTGAATCATCTATGGTTGTTGTTGTCGTTATTTTTAGCATGGTTCATCGATAGTTTCTTCATATTTATCGTTTTGATCAAAAGTTGTATGCAAAAGCATTAATTTTTCAAATCCTGATAACTTCTGGCTGGGTCAAGAATATCTTGTCAAGTTCAGTGACATAATTTTCGTTTCCCATGAAATGGGAGTGTGAGAGGTCGATGGATCTTTGACGATTGGACCATATTCACAAATTAAATTATATAACTTGTGAATATGGTTTAATCACTGAATGTTGTAGGTGTTTGAGCATGAAACTGCTCTTGAAAGATCCATCATTGTTCTCCCTTGTTTCATTGGGCATGAAGATCTTGTAATTGAGTAAGTACACCATATTCCGGTATGAAGGAACGTTAAATATGATAATGGAGACTACAAATCGGACAGATGATTACTTGGTGTTGCAATTATGTTGTACCGAGTAATATCCTAGTTTGTAATTTAGAGAATTGCTCGTAGCAAATATAACTCTTTTATGTAAAAGATAGTTTCTGCATCTGTAGATATAGTTTGGATGTAGAATGAATGAATATGCAGTCTTCTCAGTTTTTTTGGTTTCTAGTTTGATATATAATGGCTTATAATTAGCTTCATTTTTTGTAATCGTGGCATCTTTCTTTTCTTTTTTTCTTTAAAACATAGGTGGAGTTGAATTTGCTTTGTAGACTATTTACATTCTTATGTGACTTTCTAATGAATTTTCTGAAAAAAATAAATAAATAAAAAAAAAACTAAAAAAAATTACAAACAACTATTGTAATCAATCAAAATATTGCATTCAAGGTTCTGAAACCATGGGGCGAGGCGTGGCCTCCACGTTACCGATTAAACCAACACGTCGGCTTTAAGCGTAGCGTGAGATGAATCGTGGAAAGACATGATAAGGCGCCGGGCATGATGCATTTTTGAATTCAACTTCGATGAATAAGGTTTTATTTTTATTTATTTATTTATTTATTTATATATTTTTGTTTTTGAAAGAAATTAAAGAAAATTTTATGCAAAAATAGTTTCTTAACTTTATTAATTCCTTTTGTATAACGCTTTTGTAACTCGATGTCTATAAAATATGATATAATATATAAATGTATAAATATTATTTAGCTTCATGATAGCTTCTAAGACGTAAGGGTTGACCACACCTCGACGCTGCGCCTCACGCTATTTATAACATTTATCTATACTCCTTTATAAAGGGTTTATGACATTCTAAATATAGTAGTCTTTAAATTTTTAAGACCAAAAACATTTCTATAAAAAGGAATTTACTTTTGCTAAGCATAAAAATTCAAGATACACATAATTAATGTCTTAAATTCTCTTACTTGTAACATCCTCCAATATGATGGATCCCATTTAAACCATATGAAGACTTGTAACAACCCATTAAAAACTTCTAACAGTCCATTAAAATCGAGTCTTGCCCAAACATTAAGTATGCATACTCCATATAAGCCTATCACATAAAAAACACACACCATTACACAACCCACTGACAGATTCTCCCTCGGCTCACTTACGTTCGCCACCACAAGACCCCTCCACCACCGGACCCTTGAAAAACATTTGCTCGCTACAAAAATAGTCAACGGGTATCCGCCGCCGCATTGCGCGGGTACCCTTCTACTTACATTACATCAATTTACATATTACATATAGTATTACATAGTATTACATCTAAACAAAAATATTACATAATATTAAAATGCCTATATATATAAATCTTTTTAACCAACACCAATCCATAAAAAAGAATTGTTCAATTTGGGGATCTACCCTATTTCAAAAACCCTAAAAAAAGCTATTTTCATTAAATTCAACAAAATTTTCAGTTGATCATCAGCAATCATGTTCAATCCATCAACAAGGTAATCAATTAATACATAAATCTCCTCAATTTCATTTCAGTTTTTAAGTTTTGAATCAGTACTACTTATTAGGGTTTCATTGATATTAAATCACAAGACTTGCAATTTGGGGATTTTAATATCAATCATTACATACGAACAACCACTATGAGTGTAATTATAAACTGTAATATGACTTAAATCTAAAGTGGTAGAGGTTAAAGATTAGTCATAGTTCATTTTTTATTTTCCGTCAAATGAAGGGCGAAAGTTCTATTCGTTCTTGCAATCAAATCTTTGATGTGGGATGCAAGCTCACTTCATTTGGTTTACCAAAATGAAGGTGTAGTGTTTGTGATTCTGTCACAAATTTCCGTTGCAAAATCTCTCTCTAGCTTCCAATCTTATTCCATTATTAAAACAAATTTGAAATATTGTTCTTATTTGATCAATTTCATTTTGTTTCCTGTTTTGTTGTGATTTTCAAGCAAATACAATATTGCAGTTGAGCTGTACTAATGGGAATGAGATTGTGCGCAACAGTATTTTGTAATGGGAAAATTCTGTGTATAACAGATACTAGCTCATGCTGCGTTAATAATTTGTAAAGTTTTTAATGTGTTTTACCCCATAGAGTTTTATGCGAGTGCTTATCACATAAATGACATCTTTTGTCGATTGGAGTTCATTGTTGAATGGTACGCACATGATATAGCATAATTTGAGCACATCGTTTCCGTAAGTGGAATATTAGGTTGGTTAGGCAATATGCAGCTAGGGTAACTTGTTCAAACAGGTTGGATCAATCTACCGACATTAGAACTTCAATAATGGTTACTATATTAAATGGTTGAAACTATTTGTATTTACTTTCTTTATCCTTAAATGATGCTTTTATATTTTTTTTATTGGAATATATTCTTCTTTAAGTTATAGCAACTTTTTATCCAATCTATGATTATACCTACTTGTATCTAATTGGTACGCTGCTTATAAACCAGGCATTTCCACCTCCACAATTTTACACCTCAAATCACAAATTGTATAAAGAACCTCTCATGGCTAAAAAAGTCTCTAAAGAAATTGGTGAGAATTGATACAACCTCCCTCCCGTGTTTTATATAATCTGTTCTTAATTTCATATAAATATATATATCAATGATTTGTATAATTTATTCATGTTTTTCAGGATCTTTTGGGGAGCGTATGTTTTACTTTCCTCAAGGGCACCTTGAACATGTATGTTATTTATCTTTTTATGCTCGAATGCAATTTGTCTTCATAGGATTATGATGCATTGATTCATGTATTTAGTTGCGTCATACACCAGACGAAGGTCGAGAACAGCGAGAACCAATCTCAACATTAAATATGTGATCAATGGCTTAAATTAGTTGTGTCATAATTGTAATTAAACTAATATTTAGATATTAATCTTCTAAAGATGGAGGGGTAATTTAGGAATCTCACAATCCTTCTTCTTGAAAGACCGTCCAGAAAATAGGTTATATTATTAAATTGATTGATTAGGTCAAAAATTCTCATAAACCTCTCTCACGATCTCATAATCGCGGCTGACAAAACCCTTCCCCTCAAATCATGAAATTCACCACAATAATCCTATGCGATCCCTTTATTGTTCCCATTTATTAACGTGACGGATTTTGAATACATTCTTTTAGACTTCTGGTGCAGTTCAGAATGCTTAGGGGCTGTTTACCTGAAGATGATATGGCCTAGTTTTCCATCAATAGTTTTGTATGGAAACTGGAGTTTGTCTACATAGACTAGTTTAAAATTCAGAAAACCTGTTTGAATGGTGTTTTAGTTTGATTCCCCGTTGTCAGTAAATTGAAAAATCTTAGTTGTTAGTTTCACTATTGTTCCCCATGTTTTCACCTATTTTGATAATAGGATTTCATGTTTTTCAGAATTTTCAACTAAAGCACAGTAGAAGGAATTGTGGCATCACTGTGGCAGCCCTCATGCATATGTCCCCTCGGGAACGGGAAGACGTTTTATACTTCCCACAGGGCCACTTGGAACGGCCTACTTATTAAGCTTATGAGTTGCTTTCTGAAATACACTTTATGCAGAAATAATAAAGTGATTCACCTCTCAAATAATACCAGTTGGTATAATACTCTTGCATTTAGTAGAATCTGAAATGAAAGTCTATACTATTTTTTCTAATAGATCGAGGCCTCCACCCAAGAGGCTGAGGGTTATATTTTGAGAGTTAACAAAATCCCAAGAGCCCTGTTTACAAATTCCTCAACCCATCCTTGTCTGCCTCCCATGAGACCCACCACACAGATATCAAGGCCCCCACCACTTTGAAAAAATGTGGCCACGAAAGCTCAAACACTGTCACTAATCTTTCCCCCACAAGAACTTTCAAACATGAGCGTGGACAATGTGTTATGCTTATAGGTGACAAAGGGCAAGAGGTTGGCAAAGGATCCATACATTTAGCAAATGGGACATGGTTTGGAAGAAACTTGGAGGAATTAAGGTTGTGTGTTGTGGATGTCAAAGTTCTTAAGGTGGCTAAATGGAGTGAAGTTCCACACCCGTTTGATGCCACATGCACCAGCTTTTCTCAGGTGGAAATGATTCTGGGCTAAAAGAGGGTGTTGTGGTATTCCAGTAAACTTATCTTGATAAATACTCAAGGAGATGACACATTCAGATTTATCATGCTGCTTTTCATTAACCAAGGAAGAACTTGGATTCATTATTGATAGTTTATAGTCACTAAAGCTGCTGAAGACCACCAGTCTCTTTTGTGGTTAACACACTGATTTTCATATCAAGTCTTTGGGGCATTAAGATCGGCTTCACCACGTTGGACTTCTCATTTACATTCATGGCTGGTTGCTATGAAAGTAATCATTCACCATTCTCTAAGTTCTGAATCATCTATGGTTGTTGTTGTCGTTATTTTTAGCATGGTTCATCGATAGTTTCTTCATATTTATCGTTTTGATCAAAAGTGGTATGCAAAAGCATTAATTTTTCAAATCCTGATAACTTCTGGCTGGGTCAAGAATATCTTGTCAAGTTCAGTGACATAATTTTCGTTTCCCATGAAATGGGAGTGTGAGAGGTCGATGGATCTTTGATGATTGGACCATATTCACAAATTAAATTATATAACTTCTGAATATGGTTTAATCGCTGAATGTTGTAGGTGTTTGAGCATGAAACTGCTCTTGAAAGATCCATCATTGTTCTCCCTTGTTTCATTGGGCATGAAGATCTTGTAATTGAGTAAGTACACCATATTCCGGTATGAAGGAACGTTAAATATGATAATGGAGACTACAAATCGGACTGATGATTACTTGGTGTTGCAATTATGTTGTACCGAGTAATATCCTAGTTTGTAATTTAGAGAATTGCTCGTAGCAAATATAACTCTTTTATGTAAAAGATAGTTTCTGCATCTGTAGATATAGTTTGGATGTAGAATGAATGAATATGCAGTCTTCTCAGTTTTTTTGGTTTCTAGTTTGACATATAATGGCTTATAATTAGCTTCATTTTTTGTAATCGTGGCATCTTTCTTTTCTTTTTTTCTTTAAAACATAGGTGGAGTTGAATTTGCTTTGTAGACTATTTACATTCTTATGTCACTTTCTAATGAATTTTCTGAAAAAAAAAAAAAAAAAAAAAAAAAAAAAAAAAAAAAAAAAAAAATTAACACAAAATACAAACAAATGTTGTAATCAATCAAAATATTGCATTCAAGGTTCTGAAACCATGGGGCGAGGCGTGGCCCCCACGTTACCGATTAAACCAACGCGTCGGCTTTAAGTGAAGCGTGAGATGAATCGTGGAAAGACATGATAAGGCGCGGGGCATGATGCATTTTTGAATTCAACTTCGATGAATAAGGTTTTATTTTTATTTATTTATTTTTGTTTTTGAAAGAAATTAAAGAAAATTTTATGCAAAAAGAGTTTCTTAACTTTATTAATTCCTTTTTTATAACGCTTTTGTAAACTCGATATCTATAAAATATGATATAATATATAAATGTATAAATATTATTTAGCTTCATGATAGCTTCTAAGACGTAAGGGTTGACCACACCTCGACGCCGCGCCTCACGCTATTTATAACATTTATTACATTACATCAATTTACATATTACATATAGTATTACATAGTATTACATCTAAACAAAAATATTACATAATATTAAGATGCCTATATATATAAATCTTTTTAACCAACACCAATCCATAAAAAAGAATTGTTCAATTTGGGGATCTACCTATTTCAAAAACCCTAAAAAAAGCTATTTTCATTAAATTCAACAAAATTTTCAGTTGATCATCAGCAATCATGTTCAACCCATCAACAAGGTAATCAATTAATACATAAATCTCCTCAATTTCATTTCAGTTTTTAAGTTTTTAATCAGTACGACTTATTAGGGTTTCATTGATATTAAATCACAAGCCTTGCAATTTGGGGATTTTAATATCAATCATTACATACGAACAACCACTATGAGTGTAATTATAAACTGTAATATGACTTAAATCTAAAGTGGTAGAGGTTAAAGATTAGTCATAGTTCATTTTTTATTTTCCGTCAAATGTAGGGCGAAAGTTCTATTCGTTCTTGCAATCAAATCTTTGATGTGGGATGCAAGCTCACTTCATTTGGTTTACCAAAATGAAGGTGTAGTGTTTGTGATTCTGTCACAAATTTCCGTTGCAAAATCTCTCTCTAGCTTCCAATCTTATTCCATTATTAAAACAAATTTGAAATATTGTTCTTATTTGATCAATTTCATTTTGTTTCCTGTTTTGTTGTGATTTTCAAGCAAATACAATATTGCAGTTGAGCTGTACTAATGGGAATGAGATTGTGCGCAACAGTATTTTGTAATGGGAAAATTCTGTGTATAACAGATACTAGCTCATGCTGCGTTAATAATTTGTAAAGTTTTTAGTGTGTTTTACCCCATAGAGTTTTATGCGAGTGCTTATCACATAAATGACATCTTTTGTCGATTGGAGTTATTGTTGAATGGTACGCACATGATATAGCATAATTTGAGCACATCGTTTCCGTAAGTGGAATATTAGGTTGGTTAGGCAATATGCAGCTAGGGTAACATTTTCAAACAGGTTGGATCAATCTACCGACATTAGAACTTCAATAATGGTTACTATATTAAATGGTTGAAACTATTTGTATTTACTTTCTTTATCCTTAAATGATGCTTTTATATTTTTTTTATTGGAATATATTCTTCTTTAAGTTATAGCAACATTCTATCCAATCTATGATTATACCTACTTGTATCTAATTGGTACGCTGCTTATAAACCAGGCATTTCCAGCTCCACAATTTTACACCTCAAATCACAAATTGTATAAAGAACCTCTCATGGCTCAAAAAGTCTTTAAAGAAATTGGTGAGAATTGATACAACCTCCCTCCCGTGTTTTATATAATCTGTTCTTAATTTCATATAAATATATATATCAATGATTTGTATAATTTATTCATGTTTTTCAGGATCTTTTGGGGAGCGTATGTTTTACTTTCCTCAATGGCACCTTGAACATGTATGTTATTTATCTTTTTATGCTCGAATGCAATTTGTCTTCATAGGATTATGATGCATTGATTCATGTATTTAGTTGCGTTATACACCAGACGAAGGTCGATAACTGCGAGAACCAATCTCAACATTAAATATGTGATCAATGGCTTAAATTAGTTGTGTCATAATTGTAATTAAACTAATATTTAGATATTAATCTTCTAAAGATGGAGGGGTAATTTAGGAATCTCACAATCCTTCTTCTTGAAAGACCGTCCAGAAAATAGGTTATATTATTAAATTGATTGATTAGGTCACAAATTCTCATAAACCTCTCTCACGATCTCATAATCGCGGCTGACAAAACCCTTCCCCTCAAATCATGAAATTCACCACAATAATCCTATGCGATCCCTTTATTGTTCCCATTTATTAACATGACGGATTTTGAATACATTCTTTTAGACTTCTAGTGCAGTTCAGAATGCTTAGGGGCTGTTTACCTGAAGATAATATGGCCTAGTTTTCCATCAATAGTTTTGTATGGAAACTGGAGTTTGTCTACATAGACTAGTTTAAAATTCAGAAAACCTGTTTGAATGGTGTTTTAGTTTGATTCCCCGTTGTCAGTAAATTGAAAAATCTTAGTTGTTAGTTTCACTGTTGTTCCCCATGTTTTCACCTATTTTGATAATAGGATTTCATGTTTTTCAGAATTTTCAACTAAAGCACAGTAGAAGGAATTATGGCATCACTGTGGCAGCCCTCATGCATATGTCCCCTCGGGAATGGGAAGACGTTTTATACTTCCCACAGGGCCATTTGGAACGGCCTTCTTATTAAGCTTATGAGTTGCTTTCTGAAATACACTTTATGCAGAAATGATAAAGTGATTCACCTCTCAAATAATACCAGTTGGTATAATACTCTTGCATTTAGTAGAATCTGAAATGAAAGTCTATACTATTTTTTTTAAGAGATCGAGGCCTCCACCCAAGAGGCTGAGGGTTATATTTTGAGAGTTAACAAAATCCTAAGAGCCCTGTTAACAAATTCCTCAACCCATCCTTGTCTGCCTCCCATGAGACCCACCACACAGATATCAAGGCCCCCACCACTTTGAAAAAATGTGGCCACGAAAGCTCAAACACTGTCACTAATCTTTCCCCCACAAGAACTTTCAAACATGAGCGTGGACAATGTGTTATGCTTATAGGTGACAAAGGGCAAGAGGTTGGCAAAGGATCCACGCATTTAGCAAATGGGACATGGTTTGGAAGAAACTTGGAGGAATTAAGGTTGTGTGTTGTGGATGTCAAAGTTCTTAAGGTGGCTAAATGGAGTGAAGTTCCACACCCGTGTGATGCCACATGCACCAGCTTTTCTCAGGTGGAAATGATTCTGGGCTAAAAGAGGGTGTTGTGGTATTCCAGTAAACTTATCTTGATAAATACTCAAGGAGATGACACATTCAGATTTATCATGCTGCTTTTCATTAACCAAGGAAGAACTTGGATTCATTATTGATAGTTTATAGTCACTAAAGCTGCTGAAGACCACCAGTCTCTTTTGTGGTTAACACACTGATTTTCATATCAAATCTTTGGGGCATCAAGATCGGCTTCACCACGTTGGACTTCTCATTTATATTCATGGCTGGTTGCTATGAAAGTAATCATTCACCATTCTCTAAGTTCTGAATCATCTATGGTTGTTGTTGTCGTTATTTTTAGCATGGTTCATCGATAGTTTCTTCATATTTATCGTTTTGATCAAAAGTGGTATGCAAAAGCATTAATTTTTCAAATCCTGATAACTTCTGGCTGGGTCAAGAATATCTTGTCAAGTTCAGTGACATAATTTTCGTTTCCCATGAAATGGGAGTGTGAGAGGTCGATGGATCTTTGACGATTGGACCATATTCACAAATTAAATTATATAACTTCTGAATATGGTTTAATCGCTGAATGTTGTAGGTGTTTGAGCATGAAACTGCTCTTGAAAGATCCATCATTGTTCTCCCTTGTTTCATTGGGCATGAAGATCTTGTAATTGAGTAAGTACACCATATTCCGGTATGAAGGAACGTTAAATATGATAATGGAGACTACAAATCGGACTGATGATTACTTGGTGTTACAATTATGTTGTACCGAGTAATATCCTAGTTTGTAATTTAGAGAATTGCTCGTAGCAAATATAACTCATTTATGTAAAAGATAGTTTTTGCATCTATAGATATAGTTTGGATGTAGATTGAATGAATATGCAGTCTTCTCAGTTTTTTTGGTTCCTAGTTTGATATATAATGGCTTATAATTAGATTCATTTTTTGTAATCGTGGCATCTTTCTTTTCGTTTTTTCTTTAAAACATAGGTGGAGTTGAATTTGCTTTGTAGACTATTTACATTCTTATGTGACTTTCTAATGAATTTTCTGAAGAAAAAAAAATCAAAAGGAAAAAAAATAAAAATAAAATAAAAATAAAAACCTAATAAAAAATACAAACAACTGTTGTAATCAATCAAAATATTGCATTCAAGGTTCTGAAACCAGGGGGCGAGGCGTGGCCTCCACATTACCGATTAAACCAACGCGTCGGCTTTAAGCGTAGCGTGAGATGAATCGTGGAAAGACATGATAAGGCGCGGGGCATGATGCATTTTTGAATTCAACTTCGATGAATAAGGTTCTATTTTTATTTATTTATTTATTTATTTTTGTTTTTGAAAGAAATTAAAGAAAATTTTATGCAAAAATTGTTTCTTAACTTTATTAATTCCTTTTGTATAACGCTTTTGTAAACTCGATATCTATAAAATATGATATAATATATAAATGTATAAATATTATTTAGCTTCATGATAGCTTCTAAGACGTAAGGGTTGACCACACCTCGACGCCGCGCCTCATGCTATTTATAACATTTATTACATTACATCAATTTACATATTACATATAGTATTACATCTAAACAAAAATATTACATAATATTAAAATGCCTATTTATATAAATGTTTTTAACCAACACCAATCCATAAAAAAGAATTGTTCAATTTGGGGATCTACCCTATTTCAAAAACCCTAAAAAAAGCTATTTTCATTAAATTCAACAAAATTTTTAGTTGATCATCAGCAATTGTCACAACTCACCATTTCAGGTCATTTACCATTTCAGGTCATTTTCCCAAACTTCGACTTTTTACTATTAATAAATCACAAGCACCCTACCCCCCCCCCCCCCCCTCATCCACCATAACCGGCCACATGAAACACCCCTTAACCTCAAGCATTGATTTCCTATTATAAAACTAATAAACCTCTAATTATATACTTTAACTAAAAATCACAAATCATTATCTACACTTTTTAGTAAGAAAGAAAATTATCTCATCTCCTTCCCCTCTCTTGCAAACCCACGACCCAACATAAATCACAAGATCAAGTGAAGGTTTTTCAAAAGCTAAAGCACCAAAGTTGTTCCTTATACTTGCCTAATCAAGAATCAAACAAGAAATACACAAGTAATCCAAGGTTTCTAGTCATCTAATCATCTCATTTTATCAAGTAAGTTATCAACTTTATTTTTACATGAATCATCTTATATTTACTTGTATTGCATGAGTTCCATGCTAAAAACCATGAACAACTAGCTATACCACCATTTATTTTGTCAAAAATGGAACATACAAACCCTAACTTTTTATTTATGAATCCCCTTGCTATAATAACTTGGTTAGGAGCCCATGGCACCCTAAGAAGGTGTATGGTAGGATTAGATTAGCTATGTGGTGATTAGAAGAGGTTTGGTGATGTTAGAAATTAGTTATAAACCTTGAAAACTTGATTTGGAGCATGTTTTAGACATGCTGTCCCATTTTGTGAAAACCTGGAAAATCAGTAAACACCAAGGGAACTTTGGCAAAATTTTTAGAAAATACTTTCAAAAACGAATCCGTAGGCGAAAGAACGGATTAAAAAGAGTTTATAACGAAGAAGTTATGATTTTTGCAAGATTGTTGACGAAAAGTATTTTTCTGAAAAATGTTTGCTGTTGGACGTTTTTCATTGGACAAAAAGAGACTTTAGACGTAACCCGGAGGAGCCGAGCTTTCCAAAATATATTACTACATACTAAGACGTAACCGTGGATATAAAGAACAAGTAAAACGGACAAGTAACGACAAAGATATTCACGTTTGAATATCGGCTAAACCCATTTTTATTTGACAGCTTTTAATAAAAATTGGCACAAAAACTACGAAGTACATTTATAAGCTAGAAATAATATTAAGTACCAAATTTTATAACTAATGTAGTATTAGTTATTACAAGTATATTTTCATCATTTCAAGGCGATATTTCAAGGATTACAACCCGAGGATTTCAACAATAACATGGAAACATACGATATATATATAAGTATATATATTGCAACTAGCTTATTTTATTTTCTAATAGCAATATTTCCTAAGTCTTGGAATATATATTTTTTGATAACAACAAGTGTTTTTCCAAAGAGTAGAGTGGTATAGGAACATGAGCATGGACATTCATAACATCATTTGGTGATCTAAATGAGATCGTTCATCATTCATATTTAGGTTGCGGCAGCTAACCGTGCATTGTTGTTCACTTCATATTATCATCAGTATCATCAGTTGAGGTGAGTATTCATAGCCCCGTATACATTTTTATTGTTTTCAAATCCCACGGGGGAGAATACATTGCACCATTTTAGTACGAGCCCAAGTATCAAACCTATGTACATAGCTTAAGTAGCTTGTCTGCCATGTGATAAGTCCCCTGTAACATCATGAACCGTTAATTTACCGCTAAGCGAGAGTGAGTGGATAGATCTATCGAGGGTGACGCCTCCATCCGTGGTAGTGATTACCAACAGTAAGCGGATGGATGTCATGTCTTTTACATTTGAGTGTTTGGCAGAACATTCGGGAGGGGCATAGAATTTCATCAGTCATAGCTTCGGTGTCATGAGCTTAAGGTCTATTGTACTATTTTACGTGACTTTTGTCATGCATTTATACTTGTGGTGGCCGTACAAACATTACATTTCATAAACCTATGATTATTCACCAACATTCGTGTTGACCGTTTTCGCAATGTATTTTCAGGTAACTAAGGCATCATCATATTACATGCATGGAGTCACATTAGGGTGTGCCAGGGATGACGCACTACATTTTGGATTTTCATGCACTTGTGTAAATTATCGTTTGACATTTCCTGAACTTGTTTTCTGTAAACGTTTCAACCTTTGGGGACCTATGTTTTGTAGCACTGGATGCTTTTAAATAAATCAAACGATATGTATTTTCCAAATGACACTTTAGGTCGTTCAATATTTCCTCGTTATGGTGCTATGACAGTTACACCCCCAGGCATTCCATTCCGCTGCAAGTCAGGTAAATTGGGGGTGTGACAGCAATCATGTTCAATCCATCAACAAAGTAATCAATTAATACATAAATCTCCTCAATTTCATTTCAGTTTTTAAGTTTTGAATCAATACTACTTATTAGGGTTTCATTGATATTAAATCACAAGCCTTGCAATTTGGGGATTTTAATATCAATCATTACATACGAACAACCACTATGAGTGTAATTATAAACTGTAATATGACTTAAATCTAAATGCTTCTTTTGTTTGTATTTTGAATAATAGCATTTAAACAAAATTTAAGAGCTTTTGTAATATTTTTCTGATTGTTATGATTGGTTACTTCTTTTGATGAACAATAATTTGTTTGGTTAAAATAGATACCACGCAATCTTAATATACTTTAACATCTTTTTAAATATTTTTCTGATTGTGATGTGTTTGTTTAAAATAGATCACGTACATAGATTGTCACATAACTCCACGTGGATAAATACACTTCATGCATTCTTAACACTTCTTTGCTTTTGTAAAACATGTTCATTTTCATTTGACAAGATCAAAGAGAGACATTTAATTGTTCTCTGAAAGCAAGCTTTTTACCCGACCTTTAAGTAGGATGACTTATAAAGGATAACTCTACTTGCATGGTTCTTCCTTATGTGTTACGGGACTTCAAAATCTAAAATTTACCATTTAAAGGATTAAAATTTCTCTAAAAACATCTTGTAACATGGCAAAAATGTATATAGAGATTGTGAGATAAATCTAACAAAGTTGCCGGTTCTAGTAAGTAACAAGCTAACCTAATAAAATGATCACCAGGGTGCGTGAGCTAGAAAATTTTCTTTGAGAGCAAAATGTACCCACATTCATTAATCTTTACCATTTTAACCATACAGGTGATAGTATTAAGGATATAAAAGTGGTAGAGGTTAAAGATTAGTCATAGTTCATTTTTTATTTTCCGTCAAATGAAGGGCGAAAGGTCTATTCGTTCTTGCAATCAAATGATTGATGTGGGATGCGAGCTCACTTCATTTGGCTTAACAAAATGAAGGTGTAGTGTTTGTGATTCTGTCACAAATTTTCGTTGCAAAATCTCTCTCTAGCTTCCAATCTTATTCCATTATTAAAACAAATTTGAAATATTGTTCTTATTTGATCAATTTCATTTTGTTTCCTGTTTTGTTGTGATTTTCAAGCAAATACAATATTGCAGTTGAGCTGTACTAATGGGAATGAGATTTTGCGCAACAGTATTTTATAATGGAAAAATTCTGTGTATAACAGATACTAGCTCATGCTGCGTTAATAATTTGTAAAGTTTTTAATGTGTTTTACCCCGTAGAGTTTTATGCGAGTGCTTATCACATAAATGACATCTTTTGTCGATTGGAGTTTATTGTTGAATGGTACGCACATGATATAGCATAATTTGAGCACATTGTTTCCGTAAGTGGAATATTAGGTTAGTTAGGCAATATGCAGCTAGGGTAACATGTTCAAACAGGTTGGATCAATCTACCGACATTAGAACTTCAATAATGGTTACTATATTAAATGGTTGAAACTATTTGTATTATTTTCTTTATCCTTAAATGATGCTTTTATATTTTTTTTATTGGAATATATTCTTCTTTAAGTTATAGCAACTTTCTATCCAATCTATGATTATACCTACTCGTATCTAATTGGTACGCTGGCTTATAAACCAGGCATTTCCAACTCCACAATTATACACCTCAAATCACAAATTGTATAAAGAACCTCCCATGGCTCAAAAAGTCTCTAAAGAAATTGGTGAGAATTGATACAACCTCCCTCCCGTGTTTTATATAATATGTTCTTAATTTCATATAAATATATATATCAATGATTTGTATAATTTATTCATGTTTTTCAGGATCTTTTTGGCGAGCATATGTTTTACTTTCCTCAAGGGCACCTTGAACATGTATGTTATTTATCTTTTTATGCTCGAATTCAATTTGTCTTCATAGGATTATGATGCATTGATTCATGTATTTAGTTGCGCCATACACCAGACGAAGGTCGAGAACTTCGAGAACCAATCTCAACATTAAATATGTGATCAATGGCTTAAATTAGTTGTGTCATAACTGTAATTAAACTAATATTTAGATATTAATCTTCTAAAGATGAAGGGGTCATTTAGGAATCTCACAATCCTTCTTCTTGAAAAACCGTCCAGAAAATAGGTTATATTATTAAATTGATTGATTAGGTCAAAAATTCTCATAAACCTCTCTCACGATCTCATAATCGCGGCTGACAAAACCCTTCCTCTCAAATCATGAAATTCACCACAATAATCCTATGCGATCCCTTTATTGTTCCCATTTATTAACATGACGGATTTTGAATACATTCTTTTAGACTTCTAGTGCAGTTCTGAATGCTTAGGGGCTGTTTACCTGAAGATAATATGGCCTAGTTTTCCATCAATAGTTTTGTATGGAAACTGCAGTTTGTCTACATAGACTAGTTTAAAATTTAGAAAACCTGTTTGAATGGTGTTTTAGTTTGATTCCCCGTTGTCAGTAAATTGAAAAATCTTAGTTGTTAGTTTCACTATTGTTCCCCATGTTTTCACCTATTTTGATAATAGGATTTCATGTTTTTCAGAATTTTCAACTAAAGCACAGTAGAAGGAATTGTGGCATCACTGTGGCAGCCCTCATGCATATGTCCCATCGGGAAGGGGAAGACGTTTTATACGAACAACCACTATGAGTGTAATTATAAACTGTAATATGACTTAAATCTAAAGTGGTAGAGGTTAAAGATTAGTCATAGTTCATTTTTTATTTTCTGTCAAATGAAGGGCGAAAGTTCTATTCGTTCTTGCAATCAAATCTTTGATGTGGGATGCAAGCTCACTTCATTTGGTTTAACAAAATGAAGGTGTAGTGTTTGTGATTCTGTCACAAATTTCTGTTGCAAAATCTCTCTCTAGCTTCCAATCTTATTCCATTATTAAAACAAATTTGAAATATTGTTCTTATTTGATCAATTTCATTTTGTTTCCTGTTTTGTTGTGATGTTCAAGCAAATACTATATTGCAGTTGAGCTGTACTAATGGGAATGAGATTGTG
>JARVZY010009704.1:0-24785 GCA_030686995.1 Artemisia argyi
CTTTCTTTCGACCCACGCTAAAGTAGGACAATGTTCGTAATGAAGTCAACTGTCCCACGTCCTTAGGGGATCTAACAAAATTTTCAGACTCAAGATGTTGTAGGCTTATCAAATTCCGCATGCCTTCTGGGAACTTCGAACCGAAAAAGGAACCCAGCTTCAATGTTTGCAGATGATGAAGTTTACTAATAGATTTCGGAATAACATAGATAAAGATACCTGACAAATCAAGATACCTCAGATGGACCAAATCTCCAATTGACTCATCTATCCTTGTTTCTCTATAGACATAGCCAGTTAACTTTAAGATACGCAGGCACTTGAACACTTGAAATGAAATCTTCTTCCCCGTTCCTTTAAGAAACAACGTGTGCAAACTTCTACATCCCGTTTCCTCTATGAATTTATACAAAAATGTGTCTTCTTCTTGGTACATAGATAGATGTTTTAAACGAGGGTTGTGTATTTTATCGCTACTTGGAACCAGCAAACACAAGCTTTCATCACCCGAAATATGTATAGAAAGATCATGGACTAGATCATGCATCTTACAACTATACACGTAACCATACTCATCCATTTCAACATCTTGGAACAAGGAATTGTTTACCAAGATTTTGAAAATATCATTTCCCACATCCTCCATGTCACGGTTTCTCGTGCTGTCCACTTGAAGCAACCCCAATGCCATCCAAAGTTGGATAAGTTCTTCCTTTTTCATGACTGTGTCCTTCTCAAATATCGAACAATATGAAAAGCATTGCTTGGAAATCGAATTCGGCAAATTATCAAAGCTTAATTTCAAGGTGCTTAGAACCATGTCACCATCTTCTTCACCCCAAACCATGCTTTTTTGGACGGACAACCACTTATCTTTGTCACTACTGTAATTTTGCAACATGCTTCCTATTACCTTTACTAACAATGGCAAACCATGACATTTTTTCACAACATCATGCCCTATTTCCTCCAATTCTGGCAACGGGTTTGCTATTTCTTTAAACATGAACCAACCTTCTTTATATGAAAGAACTTGCAAAGTACGAGAATTCTTTTTCATATCGTTTGTTCCGATTTTAAGTTTTCGTGTGGTGACAATAATGGCATTTCCATTATGTGAATTCACATTAACCATGCAACTCCTAAATTCATCCCAGTAAATCCTCTCTTCGTCCCAAACATCATCCAGGACTAGCAAATATCTTTTTGATCCCAACTCTTCTCGAAGCTTTGTAATCAAATTTTGGGTAGTTGGTTGCTCACATTTCTTATCAGTTAGGGATCCGTAGATCATTTTCAGAAGGCTATTGATGTCGACCTTATCCGACACACACAACCAAGCTTTAACATCAAAGTGTTTATGAATTTTTGGATTATTGTAGACCGACTTAGCTAAAGTGGTCTTCCCAATCCCACCCATTCCCACAACAGGAACGATCATAAGTTTTTCTTCTTTGCTGGATTCTGTTAGAAGCTCTACTATTTGCAATTCATCTTTCTCCCTCCCAACAATCTTGAATTCGTCTAAATATGAATGAGTCTCCTTACGAAGACTATTTGGAACATGGCTTTGCTGTTCATTTTGTAGTCCCAATTCGAGTGCTTGTTGGTTGATCTCAGACAACTTTTTGTTAATTTTTTCTATTTTATGACCCATTTCTCTACGAAATGAAAACTTTTTCAAATTCGGGAGAAATTGTATCTTTCTAGTTGTCTGATCACGTTTCTTTATCTCGCGCCTTAACACTTCATACTGAACCTCATCCAACAGATCATCAGCTTCGCTCACCACATCTCTCAGCTGCTTCATCCACACCATCACGGTCTGTGTACCATTTCGCCTCTCGGCATCTTGTAACTTGGCCCGAATCATCTCCAACTTCCCATGGAGGCTCCTCAAAATTTCTCCGAAACCCCAAGTAATGGCAATTTCGTTAGCAGCTAATGAAAATGCCTTTTCCAGTAGCACCTCGGCAGCAGCAGTTACAAAGACCTCAATCATTTTCACTGTTAAGAAAACAAGGAAAAAAATGAGGAAAGTTTTAATACTTGTAAGAATAAGAGTAAGTCTGATGGTTTCAAATTTTGTGTTAACTCAAATAAATAATCATTAACTTGGTCAACACCCTCATTTTTATCCAAATCCACAATATTATCAATTTATGGGAATTGATACTTACACGGAGGTTTTTTTAAGGTAAGTCGACTAATATACACCCATACTATTCACCCTTTCTAGGCCAGAAAAATTGTGGTTTTGTGCTAAGTGACAATTCATAAGACAATTTGTGATTGTGCTCTTTCATCCACTACAGCTGTTTGGTGAACACCCACAATGCCTATTTTGGGTTTACTTAATTCACTGGTGTAATGATGAAGGGACATAGTGTATTTTTATCATTTGAAAATTGCTAATAAAGTAAATATAAAAAAACAATAGATCGGATTGAAGCAAGCAACATAATATAATAAGCGGTAATCAATATATGTGTAAAATAACATTTATAAGAGGATACCTCTGAGATTGCTTTCTTTATGATCCTCTCCTTTGTAGAAACAAGTGTGTTCAAACTTTGATTGATAAGATATGAAAGTTGTGAAGAAAAAATGAGTTTAAAATAACATATTTATATAAATGGGATATGTTTTTGTAGCCAATTGGCTACAATCCTTCACAAAAATTACACTAGCAATGAATCAGGGACACACAGAAAATAATCAGGACCCACAAAAAAATCAGAGACCCACATTTTATAGTTTAAAATTATAGCCAATTAGCTACAATAAATTGTAGCTAATATATTCCCTTATATAAATATGGAAAATGATTTAGAGACCTAATTGGTATGCCTAAAAATATGCCTAACAAGAGGATGAAGACAAGTGGCAAAATGAAGAGTGGATATGAGGAAAAATAAAATGTAAAGAAGTGGGGCCCCTGATGTTACCAATCAAAGGATGGCACCTCAGTTTAAGCATGTTTTTAGGCATGCCAATTAGACATGTCAATCAGGACTCTATAAATATATATTCTTTTTCAAATTTGATGGCTGTACCAAGGACCTACGTGTTTCTGTTGACGCCAAAAGTCATAGTCCAAGCTTTTACTAGTATTATATGAAAATAAACAAAGCAAAAAACCAAGCCATATTTTTGCACCATTTGATTTACGTTATCCGATTATATGGCCCAATAAACTAATCTTTATTAATTAGTTTATTAAAAACACATACATAATTTGTGACTATCCTCGTTTAAGTTTCTAGATCTATGAATTTTACTTCTGTTGTGGTTGGTGTATATGAAACTAATCACATAACTGGATGCAATCCAAACATTCTGTTGCGATTAGTCGTAGTTATAAAAAAATCAGTTTCAAAAAGCTTATCAAAGACACTCCCTAATGTAGTTCTATAGAATTGCCATAAATCGTACATTTTAAAAAATTTATAATTGATGCAAAGAAATTCGAAGCAAATTTTTTTGTGGAAATTGTCTATGTTTGTCTGTTATGTATATTTCAATGAAATTGCTTGGTTTGTTCTCTTAATTATGTGTTTTTCAAATGTTCTTACAGCAAAAGACTTGGTTGTTGATAGTAGGATAGCAAATACGCGGTTGGCTGTATGCTCAAGTGAGTTGGGTTAAATCGCTTTTGGGTCTTGGCCACTTGCAAAAATTATAAATAGTTGATGTATACTACACTAATAATTTTATTTTATTTTATTTTTATTTTAATTTTTTTATTTATTTTTTATTATTATTTTTTTTGGTAAAGAGTAACACTCCTGGTTTCATAAAGGCAACAAATTTGCAATCAACAAACTAAGATGTAGACTTAACCATGTGGGTGATCTTGAAGTGTGTTCTTGAGTTACAAATTGAGAAGAAAGGAAAGGAAATGTAATATATATATATATATATATATATATATATATATATATATATATATATATATATATATATATATATATATATATATATATATAGTTAGGATCAAATAGGAATGATAAGAAGTAACCACAACCACACATTCTAGATGCACCAACAAAAATGGATGCATCTTCATTCAAATTTTCCCTCCCATATAAAAATGTGTGTTTAGAATTACTTCCTACCATTCTCATTTTAATTATTCTTCTTATTGGATCCCTACCATATATATATATATATATATATATATATATATTGTGTTCTAAAGTTAAATCGCTTTCTTATGTGATTTTTAAAATAACAAATCGCATGTGATTCTTTACAGCGTAAATTTCAATGCTCCCGAAAAAATATAAGAAAAAGGTGCGTCGAAAATACATAGAAGTGTTAATCTATAGAAAGATGTTTTAATTCTCGCTGCGATGGTATGATTCGTTTCACATAATAATTAACGATTTATGAAATATTTAATTTTAAAAAGAATGATGAAAGTGAGTTTTGTTGATTTGATAAATAAATTATCAGGATTTGTGAATTTAATCTTTAAAAATTTGTGATTCGTGTTGAACTTTTTTCTTATCGATAAAAGGCAAATATAAGCAAATTAAACAAAGAAGAGTAATAAGTAATAAACTATCCTCCCTCCTATGAATCATATTAGCAGCCAACAAATCATTGCAATTAAAAGATGTTTAAGGAGTAGAACTATAATAGTACTTTATAAACATATTATCCCTCCTATAAATCCAGCAATATACTTAACAATCTTGAGGTTTGTTAATCCATTCGCGTAATGATGAAGGGAATTAGTACGTGGATTATATCATTAAAAAATTTTATACAAGAAAATATAAGCAAGCAATATATTAACTAAAAAAATGGATTAGTATTGTGATTGGTGTGATTTGGGGATTTTTAACTCCTATTTATAACCCAAGTCCAATTAGTTTTTGAAAACAGTTAATGACAATTAATGCTAGGCGGTTGAAATGTAATTGGGAAAGAAAGTTTGACCAAAACAAGAGATTTTTACTGAAGTGTGGTTTCTCTTGATGGGGTGCTTCTGCGGATTGACCAAAAGGTTTCTGCTGATTGATTTTGGTTTCTACTGAAAGGGATCATTTGTTGACCACGTTCAATAATTTGGAATTCTGCGAATTGACCAAGGATTTCTGCTGATTGACTTCTGGTTACCACTGATAAAGTTAATTTGGTTTTTAATTTGGGAAATTAATAAAAGTCAAAATTGGTCAAATATTCGTTCCACGATTTTTGCCAGTTACCTTCCACGTTTGGAAACTACCACATATAACCTAAACGTGCGTATCCCACGCCCAAATTAACTGATTCCCTCTTGTCAAATTTTAAACCCATCTCCCAAACTTCACATTTACACCTTTTTCTCTCAAATCTTCAAATGGCGGCTTTACAGTTCAAGAGTGATCACAACAAAGTTGCTTTCCTGGTAAAGGTGGAGGGTCATGAGGTATTTGACCCTATGGTGGATTTTTTGCTTAGGTCCAAGATTCGTTTTGCTCTCACCAGATACCCGACTCTGGTTTGTGAATCTCTTGTGCAACAATTTTGGGGAACTGCTCGAACTAGAAATCGTGAAGGTCATCCCACAGAGATTATGACCACTATCGATGGTGTGGAGTATGTGGTTACTGAATCGTTGGTCAGGACACAACTTCAATTGGATGATGCTGATGGGGAGTATCATACCAACTATGATGAGATTCTTGCTGGGATAGAGGATATTGGTTATCATCTTGATAACTTAAAGGTGTGGCGCAAAAACAAACTCTGTCCAAAGTGGAGAATTTTTGTACACACTCTACTTCAGTGTCTCAGTCCAAAGACAGGTGGATGGGATCAATTCTCAACAGAACTTGCTTGTGGTATTGTATGTCTTTCTAAGGGTATCACCTATAACTTTTCTAAGTTTATATTTGATGGTTTGCTTAGTAATGTTAGTGCTAGGAAACATAAATTTCTTACGTATCCTAGGTTTATTCAGATAATTGTAGGCATTGAAACTCAAAATAGAACTCATAGGTCTGTTATAGAATTATCTGCTAAGTTGTTTTCTAGTATGAAATCTGGTTATACTGGGGACCATTGGCCTTTATTAGCTGCTATGTTGCCCGTTGGCAATGAAGCTGCTGATGCAGGGGATGCTGTTGATGGTGATAATCCACCTAGTCCTAATGCTGCTGATGCAAGTGCATCAGCAGCTGCTGATGCTGGCACTTCCCATACTGTTGATGCAAATGCATCAGCTGATGCTGGTGACCAACCCTTACCATCCCCTAGGCCTCCTACTCCAGATGAGGGTCCAACTCTTTCTGCTGGTGTTGATAAAGTTCTCACTCCACCACCCTCTCCTAAGCCCATAGATGACTCAATGACTACAAGTCCCATTAATGATACAGAGAAAACCTTGTTTGAGCCTAGTATTGACCCTCAAGAACATCATGTTGAATCAGTGTTTGCATCTGAGTCTGATACTCATTCTGAGCCATTGACTTTCCAAAGGCAGGAGTCTCCTAGTCCATTTAGAGAGTCTTTGGTTCAAGAAACTCATACTACTGATGATTTTCATCTTTCTCCTGTTAGGTCCAATAAGGCTGCTAAATCACCAGGTATGCCTTCTGATGCAGTTGAGGACCCAGTTACTCTCACCAATGTGTTTGCTTTGCTTAACAGGTATGTAAAAAAGGTTGATGACCTAGAGAAAGAACTCAAAGAAACAAAAGCAAATCTGGGTGGTCAAATAGATGTGCTAACAGCAAAGGTTCAAACTTTGGAAAGTCAACTTGGACAAAAGAGACAGAGGCAAGTGGTGATTGAATTAGAAGATGAGCAGGAAGATGTGCAGTTTGACTCTCTTCGTGTCTTAGCTGATGTGACTTTGGCTCAGCCACCACCTCCACCTGCACCTATCACTGCTGCCACTCATAAGCCCTAGGGACCTATCATGTATCATAGGAGACAGCCCAGATCTTATATAGGAAAGAAATCAAAAGTGTCAGTTGATGCTCAGAATTTGGCTGCGGATTCAGGGGTGCTTCTTAGTGAACCTATTGATACTATTCTTGGAGATGATACACAAAGAGATGATGTTGCTGGAGCTCAATCTGTTGATGCTGACATGCATGTTGATACTACTGATCATGTTACTTCTGGTGCTACTCAATCAGCAGATACTATTTTTGTTGCTGGTAAAGAATATGTAATTTCTCCTGGACATGCTACTACTCTTCAAGAGACTCCTATTGCTACCAAACTTGAGTTTAGTCCATTTCTTACATCTGTTGATCCTCATTTCAAGAAATCTGCTGATGTTTCTATTGATTCAGATGTTCAGGATTTACCTGCTGAAGCTTTGCAAGGTGTCTCTGCTGTTGGAGAAAAGTCAAGTATTTTTAAGGATGATTCTGCTGATGTTCCTGTTTCCACTTTTGAAGTGTCACCTGTTGCAGATGTGGTTTCTTCTTCTATTTTTAAAGGAGATTCTACTCTTCAAGGTTCTTCCACTGGTGCACAAGTTCATGAAGAGCCAATCATTTTGTCTGAAGAATCTTTTGCTGCTGATCTTGTGGCAGAACAAGAAAAACTTGAGCAGGAAAGACTCTTGAAGGAGTATGAAGATAAAAAGAAAAGTTCTGACTTGGCTCAAGAGCTTCAAGCTAAATATGATTCATAGTTCCAATCTGTAACAACAAGATATGTGTCTACTTTGCCTCCTGCAAGACAAAGAGAATTAGATGCTGCTGTTGCTGATTTTGATGAAGCTGATTGGATGCAGATTGGGAATCAAGTGGTTTCCAATCCTGCACTTGCTAGAGAGATTCTTGGGGATAATATTTCTGAAGAGGATTATGCTACTAGAATGGTTGAGGTTATGAAACTCAGGAGGAGAGCGGATGCTGAGAAGAAAGCCAAAGCAAAGAGGGATAAGCCTCCTACACAAGCACAACAAAGGCAAATTATGAGAGAATTTGTAAAGAATCAGAGTGGTGCTCTTTATAATCGTCCTTTGAATAGGTCTCAAGTTTGGTCTTTGTCAGATGATCAACTGGCTAATCAATACAACAGAATCAGATCTAGACTTCAAAAGGATGGAATTCATACTTCTCCTCAGACTTTTCCTAGTCTATCATCTGCTGATGAAGAACCATCTTCCAAGAGACTGAAGATTGGTGATGATACTTCTACTGATCCAAAACCTATTGTGCATTCTGCTGATGCCACTTCATCTGCTGATATGGGTGTTCTTGCTGCTGGTCATGTGGATGCTACTTCTACTGATTCCCCTACTGATGTTGGAACTTCCTCTCTTGACAAAGGGAAAGCTACGGTAGTAGCAGAAGATATTCCTTCTAGAAAAAGGTCCAGAAGACAGGTAGAGGAGTATAGACTGGGTGAAGAGGCTGCAAAGAGATTGCATGATGATCAAATTCATGAGGCAAGGGTCAAACAAATAGAATTTGAAGCTGCTAGGGATAAACAGGCTAGGATGGATATGGATGCCCAAGCAGACTCTGTTTCTCGTGACAAACCATCTGAGGTGATTTCTGATGTTGCTCCATCAACAACTTCATCAGCTGCACCTCATGACTCTTCCACAGCTCCTCATGAGCCTGATTTGCCTACTGATGATCCACCTTCTCCTTCTTCTGCCATTTACATTCCTGGTAGAAGGGCCAAAAGGATGGCTAAAATAAAAGATTCTACACATACTCATGAGAAGCAAGCTTTAGATCTTGATGCTGATGATGCTACTTTTATTAAGGAGAGATCTGCTGAAGATTTTCCAGAAGGATCTTATAATGTCTTGGTTAGCTGGGAAGTTTCTTCTAATGGGCAGACTAATACTATTTATAGGATAGATAAATCATCTATGCAATTCACCTTTTTGCAAGAAATTTTGTATCTTGTGGATAAACAAGATCTTATCACTCTTTATAACCTTGTGACCAAGTATTATTCTACTCATACTCCTGAAGGTGCTGGGCTATATTTTTTGGGTGATCTTCAAGTGCTCATGGATTCTGGGTCTCCCACTGGTACTGGTTGTGAAGTTTGGAAGCATAATCACAGATGGAAAGTTTTAAGCTGGAAGTTCTATCCTGTTCCTTATGTTCATGTACTAGAGACTACAGTTGGTCTAAGAGTAGCTATGTTTATAGACCAGGAATATCCTTTGACTGTGGCTCTTATGGAGAAGATGCTTCTACATCATCTGGAAATTCCTCCTGATCCAGTTGGGAATGCTAAACTTTTTGCTGAGTCTTTGGTCCATTTGTTCAAATCCAGGATAAGGACATACAGAGCTAATTGATCAGGGTATTATGTATTTTTGTACATTTATTTTCTTTACTAGTAAGTAAAAAAAAAAAAAAAAAAAAAAAAAAAAACATATTTGTATACTGATGAGGCGAAAAATGAACCACTTTTAGGGAGTCATTTAAGCCCAGAATTGAATTTATTTGATCAAATATTGCCCTAAATCGTTCCTTTTGTGATTTTAGGTACTTTGGGAGTGAATTCTGGAAAAGGAAGCAATTCGGATGTTTTTGGAGCATAAAAGTGAAGAAACCGCCAAAGACTTAATTTTCCATGCTAAGAACAGTACCTGACGGCGTCAAGAGGAAGATCCTGACGACGTCAAGAGTAAAAGTGGTGACGGCCCAGTGCAAACCTGACGGCGTCACAAGAAGGGCGTCAAGAGTAATTTTGGTGACGGCCTGAAGATGGATTACACATGACGGCGTCAGACCCAGATCTAGGCAGTCCGAGGAACTATTTGGCGGCGAGATGATGTCGTCAGACTTTTGTTCTTGACGCCGTCACCTATCAAAATCTATATATACTTTTCATTCATAGAGAGGAACTTGTGTGGAGAAAACTAGGGTCGAACCTTGTAAACCCTAGGTTATATTTTACAGTGTTTTCAAGGGTTTTCACCCCTTGAATCCTTTCATGTTCAATTGAGATAAGTCTTCTCTTAATTCAATCAATATGTCTATGTGTTGGTTGATTATATCTTTTACTTGTCTTGATCTTAACATGCTAGGCTAGATTTATCTTGTGTTTGCTTAGATCTAATGAAACCTAGATGTTAATTATGTGTTGATTACTTGTTTATGGTTGTATTGGATGAATGATTTCAATGTTAGGCTTAAGAAAACTGGCAGATCTCCATTGTGTAACATGCTTGAACATCTTAGGAAACATGAACCGATGTGTACTAGGTTTTATTGGTTGTATTTAATGCATAAGCAAATTCTAGTGATCCCATGTTAGGAGCTTCTTAGCCGGCTCGACATAGGAGTGAAGTAGGCGCTTATAGGATTGGGGAAGTAAGTACGCCACCCCATGAATGGTATTAAAGAATTCAATCCGTCATCCACGCAACTATAACAAGTAATTAACATGTAAAAGATATTTAGGGAGTAGTGAAATCTAAGTAAACACAATTCTTCCACATATTGCTCACAACTCTAGTTTAATTTAGTTTATTTTCATTTTTAGTATTTTATTTTGATTGCATCTTAGTAATTGGGTTAGTTGACTAGCAACTAATTCCGCCCAACTCCTTCAAACCCGAGACTTTTAATTGCTTTCATAAAAATATAAAAATACAAAAAGAATCATCCCTCATCTCTAGACCTAGTCTTTAGGTTTTCTAAGCCTAGCGACACTATTCCTATCTGAACGATCAATCCTCCGGTACTTGTCATTATACTATACTACATCGATCAGGTACACTGCCTGGTGGGGGTTGTAAGCTTCTCAAGATCCCTTGAGAGGTAAAACCTGGTGCAATTCCCACGCATCAAAGTTTTTGGCGCCGCTGCCGGGGAATAGTTATTGTCTAGGTTAGAATTTCTTTTTATTAGGTCTACTTGCTAGATTCCTTTCTAGTAAGATTTTATTTTTATTTTTAGGTTCTCTTTAGTCTATCTTATTTCTTCGTGTTTTTGTTCGTAACTCTTCACCATCCGACATCATGGAAGGTGGTAACATCTTTGAACCCATCAACCCACCAATTCAAGACCACCCACAAAACCCACCACTAGTTAACCAACCTCTTAGGCCCCGAACCCTAGGAGAGTACTCCCGACCTAGCCACCAAGGCTATCGAAACACCATTGAGCTCACCCAAGGAGCCAATTTGTCTCCCTTGCGATCCGACACCATCCGGTTGGTGCAAAGCGGATGTGCATTCCATGGACTTCGTTCAGAAGATCCAAATCAACATCTCAAGGACTTCCTTTAAATCGTAGATTCTATAGACCTTGATGCTACAACTAGAGAGTCGACCCGATTACGCCTATTCCAATTCTCTCTACGTGATCAAGCTAGTCAATGGCTTGAACGTTTACCTGCGGGATCCATCACCTCATGGGATGATCTCACCACTCGTTTCCTTGCTCAATTTTTCCCACCGGGGAGAACTACCAAGCTTAGAAATGATATCTTGATGTTCCAACAATGTCAAGGTGAAACTCTATATGAAGCATGGACTCGATTCAAGGACTTACTCCAAAAAGTCCCTCATCATGGCATAGATCTTTGGCTCCAAGTCCAAATTTTTTATGACCATATCGATCTCTCCACAAGGCGAGCCATTGACCAATCGGCCGGTGGTAAGCTACGTGATCTAAGTGCGGAACAATCATGGGAACTCATAAAAGATCTTGCTCTCTATGACAACGAAAGTTGGAATGATCCCCGTGATTTGAACAAAACGGTCAAGGCAATATCTTTGCCTTCGAATAATTCTAGCACTCCCGACCGTAGGATCATGAAACTTGAGGACCAAGTCAAGTTTCTCATGAAATCTTACGAAGCTCCTAAGCTTTCAAGCCAAGTGAACAAAATCACTTCTTCATGCGAATTATGTAGTGGTCCCCACGGAACTCGTGATTGTGTGGAACTTCCCGGAACAGCTTTTGCAGACTACGCATCCTCGCGTACCGACGAAGCGGGAGATAAGTGGTACACTTTCAAACCCGAGCCAAACCCTTACGGTGATTCCTACAACCCCTCTTGGAAAAATCACCCAAACCTTAGGTGGAGACAAAACCAAACCAACTCTTCCAATCCGCCTAATCGTTACCAACCAAACGGTCCACCCTCTAACCGTACTTTCAACAACAATCCTTCTAACAACTATGGTAGTACTAACAATCTTGAAGGATTGATGTCTAAGTTTATGGCATCTCAAGAAGCTCGCATAGCTAGGTTTGAAACCGAATTCAACCAACAACAAACGGAGATGACCAACAAGATAGACAACTTGTTGAAAGCCCTCAACAACCAAGCGTTAACTACACCTAGGAAGGACACTAGGGACACCAATAACGGGATCCAAACTAAGGACCCCTCGTCATCCAAACACGTCCACTTTGTTAATGTTGTCACTATTAAGCCAATAGATAAGGAGATAGAAGAAAGTGACAAGGATGAAGTTGGGATAGAAACCGAGAGTAGGGATGAAATTAGGGAAGTTGAGGTTAATAAGGGAGAAAAGTTAGAGAAAGTAGAAAACGTAGAAGAGTACTTTGATAAGTTGCCCACCAAGGAAGAATGGGAATATCATAAGGATTTATTTGATGATCCCGAGACACCATATATCCTTGGTTTACCCCTTATTAAAGTAGGTGATCCCTCTAACATCAACATACCATGCAACATTGGGCATATGCATGTATGGAAAACTTATATCGATCCTAGGTCTCCTATAAACATCATGACCAGGACTCATTATAATTGGGTGATGAAGAAGCAACTTGAATGTAGGATAATGCCTATCACAAATTGGATGAGTAACTTTGTAGGGAGAGTAAAGGGATTACATGTGTTGGTAGGAAACTTTATTTATGTTACCGACTTTGTGATTGTAGAGGATATTCGCCCGGTAATAGATGATTGCCTAAGTCAAGTAGTGTTCGGAAAACCGTTCGTTGAGGCCTCTAAGATGAGTTATGATCCGACCTTTGGGATAGTTAGGTTCAAGAAAGAGAACGATGAGATTGCCTACCAAATGCCCTATAAGATTGAACAATACCGCCTCCTATCGAACGTAGAAAAGGAACACAAACAAGCGGTTTACTATAGGAATGATGAGGATAGACGTAGAGGAGTAGAGTATGTGATGAATAGGATACTTGGTTTCTACAAAGAATGCTTGCAATTAGGTCCGGAATACAAAACTGGCATAGGAGATGATCTAGAGAATGAAACCAACGATGAGGTCACGTAGTAACCCATGACCTTGAGTCTAGCTACAAGACTCGTAAATAAAGAAAAGCGCTTCTTGGAAGGCAACCCATGTTTTGTGTGATTTTTATTTTTGTTTGTTTGTTATTTTCTTCCGTATGCATGTTTCATTTTTATTATTGGTAGATCATGTTCAAAACTAAAATAATGAAAATACTTTATTTTGTTGTTTGGCTTAGTCTTAACTTCATCCAAAGGTATTTTGCAAAAGATAAGTGTAAGGGGAAACCCCAAATATGTTTTTAAGAAACAAACTTGATCATGATCTTCCACAATATTAAGTGAACATGTATATTCGTATTTGTTAGAGTCAAATGCTTGTATCGAGTCATAATGATGTTTTGCAGGATTTTCCAGGAAGTAGGATGAAAGTTTTTCTAGAAATTTTCCGGAAACTTAACATAAGAATTTCTGCAGGTCACTTCTGACGGCGTCAAGAGTTTACTCTTGACGGCGTCACGTGTAAAAATCTGGAAATTTTACCAAGTTTTGTTTTTCTAACGGAGTCTTAAGGTTTTTGTTGAATCATTAGTTTTATAATCTCCAGGAAATCTGCAAACATCATTCCACAAGCATTATATCTTATTTTGTTTTCTAGGATTTATTAGCATGTATAGATTGCCGCCGATTTTATGCGAGGTTGCCTTGTCTGTTTTCTTAGGTTTTACAGGTTATGTATGACAAGAAGATGATTATTATTCTGGAAGGGAATCTTTGATTGTTCATTTTCTTGGAGGAAGATCTAACCTGGCCACCTTATTATCCATACCGAGCAAATCAGGGGAGTATTTGATTTCATTCTTTTACTTATTTCACTTTTACATTCTTTACTTGAACATTGGGGACAATGTTCATCTTAAGTGTAAGGGGAGGGTAAAATGATGATACCTTACAGATACACTTTCGCTTGAGTTTGTTTGTTTGATAGTAGATGTGTAATAAAACTATGAGAAATACTTGTTAGTGTAATTTTAGCACCAAATTTAAATTTTTTTTACAACATTTAGGAGTGAAACTTTAGCCTTAGCAAGCGTCTCATGGATAGGAGATTGTATGACTAGCACAAAACCGTACCACTTAAAAAAATTTTCCACCCAAATATGTGAGGTTCGCCTTTAGATTTGATAGGAAAAGCATTTATTATTAGTGCTTATGTGTGTACCGGTAGCATTTAGATTCTAGAACTTGCGTTAGTGATGCATCCCGAGACCGCTAGTGAGACTACATTCGTGTAGTAGGATTTACTACATGATAAGAGGCATTAGGATCACCCTTGTGTTAAACCCGTATCATAATTACTTGACCATTTATGTCATATTACTTGGCTAGTTAAGTCAATTAATTTTTCCCACACCTTAGTGTTGTACTCATTTTTAGTACACGAAACCCCTAGTACACCCCTCCGAGCCTATCTTTTCGTTTCTAACTTTAAGCATCTTACTTAAAGGAAGAATTTGTTACACCCCACATAAATGTACACCCAAATCGCCTTAGCCTTCCGTGTATGCACTCATCTTTAGTGCATTATTGTTATTTTTTTAACCCTAAGTTAATTATCTAATTGATTACATGTTGCTAAGTCCAGTCATATCCTTGTACATATTGTTTTGGGACGATTGAGACTCATGGGTAAAGTACTAATATTATGGAGTAATGGGGAAGAACATCATATATTACCCCCGTATGTGCATTAATCTTAAAAGTACTCCAAGTGTTTTGATTATCTTGATTCGAGTCATTAGAATAGTTTATTATAAAGTATGTAAAGATTCAAGTGTAAGGGGAATTTACATTTCCTATGATGTATTATTTTGGATGGTAGGGTAAGAGTGTATTAAAAAAAAAAAAAAATAGAAAAAGAATTTTTTTTGAAGGACTGGTAGAAAATCCATGGTTGAATGAAGACCTATTTGCATTATGTAAATTGTTGGTTAAGTGAAATCTGTCTCGAAATGGAAAATTTGGCGGGTCAGCCCGGTTGGTTCATGGGTCAATACGGGTGTGGTTTGAAACAACTCTTTTAGATGTGTTAGGTCGGGCTGGCCGGAAATGCTTTTTGTCTTCGCTTTATTTGAGTTATAATTAATCTTCATATGTTAAAGAGTTAAAGAGCTATACTATTACGATGCACATTTGACCCTTTAAAGAAAGTCATCCAAACCAACCATAAAAAAAAAAAAAAAAAAAAAAAAAAAAAAAAAAAAAAAAGAAAAAAAAAAGAAAGTAATGCAATCACTTTTTTAAAAGTTCATGATATCCTAACCCAGTACAAAAATTAGATAAAAAGGACAAGCAAAACTTTGTTGACGATTACAATAAACTCCTCACATAGTCTAGTCAATCCAAAGTGGTTTATGATATGGTAAAAAATGAGCTCTTCCCAAAATGGTCACAAACCACCAACCAATTTGGCGACTCCATTTAAATAATGTCTCAAAAGTATAATTGATTGGTGGAGTATTTTCTAGGTTGATGTGACATTAGCTTTTGTCTTATATATGTAATAGCAAATAAATAAATTAAAATGAGACACACCAATTCCGTGCGACCGACAACGCCTCACTCAAGTGCTTTGTCTTGTAAATTGAAAAGTTTGATTTATTTATTTTGATTTTTGTACATGGGTATTAAGTAATTAAATATTCTTTTCACCATCAAACGACAATTTTTTATAAATGCCGATTACACTATAATTTCTAAAAGTTTGAGAGTGAAAAATGAATAAAAAAACCCATTACGAAAATCAAATAAATAAAGTCAGTGTCACATATACATTGAAAATAACCAACAACCTACTTTACTTTTAAAAACACATGTCATTATTTAAAGAGAGTCACAAAATTATGGGTGCGGTCAGATTTGCTCGGCGCCATTCATACGTGGCAAGGAATTAGCTTGAGCCAAAGCCAAACCACCACACCGCCCCTATGTGCCATTGAGTGTGTTAAGTTTGGGCTTTTGGGTGTTGTGTGTCCACCTACCTGAAGCATGTTTTTTTATTCCCTGGTTTGCCCCAAAAATTCAAAACTCACACTTTCAATCACTCACTCCCTCCACATTCTTCCATTTTTTATCTACCAAAAAAATTCTTCATTCTCATCTCATACAAGATAATTACAACAATGTAAGTCATTTTTCTACAAATTGTTATACAGTTACATTGTAATTAGTATAACTATTTACTTTTAGGGTTTGTTTCCCCTACTTAATTTACTTTTATGTGTAACTACACCTGTAATTTTTTATATAAATATAATCGTTACATGTACCTTTTTTATCCGATCAACTTACCAACCAAAGGGCTTGTGTCCTGATGGTACCTCTTGTTGTATGAGAAGCTCCCCAACTAGGCAACCAGAGGCGGAAGGGGGTGTTGGAAAATTTAGTGCACTTGAGGGTTCAGTTCACACCTGGTAATGGGTTAGGAGGTACGGAGTGTACACCCATCAGGTCCTGAACACCCTGACTCTGATAGTGGTTAATTGTTATTCAGTGTCTGATGAAGTTCAGTGAGTTCACTCTTTCAGGGAGTGATACTCTGGACTGAATGATATTCATCAGGATGATGAGCTCAGCTCAGGCTGAATGATCTCATCAGGGAGTTGTCATGTCCTCAGGGACTAGCTCATCAGTGAGTTTAATGAACTCACTGGACTGAATTCAAACGTGATTAGTAATTGTTTTGACCTATTCAAGTGGCAGTTATAACTGCATTAATGACCACGTTTAATTGGTCATGTAACCACTAATACCTATTATTATGGAGGCTAATTAAGTGGGATTAATGGGCCGTTAATCACTCTTAATTCCATTGACTAGGGTTGAGTTATCTTACCTATAAATAGGAAGATCAAATCATGCATGAGGAGACACTGAAAACACATAACACTTAAACGCAAAGGATTATTGATTTGTGCCTAATTCAATAATAAACATTTGGTCTTATCCCAAGTAGATATTCGTGATACCCAGGCATTAGGGTCGAATAGTTTACTTTGGAAAGTGATAACACGATTCCAAGTGATATCCAGTAACCTTAATTGGTACGTAGTTAGGTCATTGATTATCTTCACCCTGTTCTGGGCTAATAACCACCAACAATCAAAGTAAACTATTTTGTGATAATCAATAGCTGCTGCTATGAGGCATATGGCTGCTAACATTTCCAAACTGGAAAAGTTTGAAGGTGTTGATTTCAGAAGATGGCAAAAGAAGATGCACTTCTTGCTGTCAAGCATGAATGCGGTGTATGTTCTAAGCACTGCTATTCCTGAAGATCATGGGGATGATGCTACTATGGAACAGATAAGGAATCGAAGCAAATGGGAGAATGATGACTATGTCTGCAGAGGTTTAATCCTCAATGGTATGTCTGATTCTCTCTTTGACATTTATCAGAATGTTGAATCTTCCAAAGAACTGTGGGATTCCTTGGATGCCAAATATATGGCTGAGGATAATGACAAGCCAAAGAGTAGCAATGCTACTCGTGCATCTGTTGTCAATATGGTGGAACATAACAATTCCACCAGGTACAATGACAACAAGGGCAAACGCAAACATCATGATAACACAAGGGCTGACCCTAACAAGAAGGCAACTGATGAGTGTGTGAATACTCATCATTTTTGGTCAATCTGAACTGCAAAAACATTTAAAAACACTCAGAAATGCATCAAAATACAGAAAATATCCCAAAATTGTGTTTTATATGTTTCAGATGCAAAATGAGTAAAAACAGATGAAAAACGAACAAAGTTTGTATAATTGGCAGTTTCAGTCCCCCAACTTTCAAAACTTATCAAAATTAGTCCCTGAGCATTTATTTTGAAAGATAAGTCAACCCAAGTCCTTTAAAAGTCAAATATTATCAAAAATGATCCTTGGGTAAAAAGTTTTGAGAATTTACAAGTTTGGCCCTTCAAGTTTCACATTTGGCATTTTTGGTCCCTGGGATTTAAAATTTTGGAAATTACAATTTACGGTCCTTTGGTTATTGGTACTTGGCATAAATCACCCTTATGAATACTTTGGGGAATTTACAATTGCAGCCCCTGGATTTTCAGATTGTTACAAAGTTGGTCCTTGTGAATTTCAAGCTTAATAAACAAACAAACCAACTACAAATCCAACCCAACACCTAACCCACCTAATAACTAATCCCTTGGCCCATCCCTTTTCCTTGGCCCAACACCACAGCCCATCCTACACTAAAAATAAAACACAACCGTTTAATATTCCCACCCAGGGTCAAACCTTGGGTCAAACCCACCTTATCCCTCCAAACCACACCTGCAAAACCACCCTTCACCCTCATCATCACCACCTCCCTCCTCCTCTGCCATACGCCACCCCTACTCTTCACCTTTCCACCACAAAGCTCCAAATCCCACTCCTCTGCCAAAGGCTAAAAGCCAAATTGCAATATCTCATTTTCCCGCCAACACCAATTTGACGGCTAGGATTATTTTTGCTCATCCAACGATCCTTAATTAAAGTGGGAAGTGCCCAATATGGCTCAAGAACCCTAAAAAGTTTAATATAAAAGGAAGAAAAAGAAGCCAGAACCAGGAGTTAGTTAAGTAGTTGTAGTTTTAGTTCTTAGTGTCAATTTTAGTGTAATTTCAATTCTTAGTGGTTCTTTTTAGTCTCGAAAGCTTGTAATCAGTTGAGATAGTGTAATAACAACTTTATTCATCATTAAATTCCAATTCTCAGTTACAAGTCAGAGTATGCAAATTTCCAATTGAAATCTCATTTTACCTTAATTCATGTCATAAGCCAAGGTCACTGTTTCATTAGCTCATATTAAGCAAGTTTAACTTATCAAAACCTTAACATTCCATTATTGTTCATCTTAACTCAAAAACACAAAAATATTAGAAAATGAAGAAAAGAATTCCAAAAATAAGTTTTCATTTATAAACACCAAGCTTCAATAAGCTCCTTTCCAATAGTATAAGCTCATCTCAGCTTTTTATAGCTTTGGTGAGCTTGTTTAAGCATTCATGTAGATTTCAGCTCAAAATAACCTTTGGTCAACAAAAGTCAAAGAAGTATTCCAAATAAGCAGTCAAGCTTATCCTCTGAAGTTGAAGACACCTAGAACCCTAGATCTTTGTTATGAGCTTATTTTGGAGCTATATCCACCCTTGTTTTGAGCAGATGGTGTTTGTAAGCTCAACCTTCCTTTTTAGCTAATTTTCTCATTTATAGCTTAATTATTGATTACTGCTTATATCATTGTTATTAGTTAATTATCTGCTTATTTGTGATATTTATAGTTAGTTATCACCCATTAGCTTAGATTCAGTCACTTAATCTCACAATTGCTCTCTTGGTACTTAACTGTCATAACTTGCATAACTAGTTTAAGCTTACTGTAATGCTTATTTTTCAGTCATTTTAGGTTTTAAATAGATTATTCAGTCTATAAATCATATTGGAGTCAGTATGGTAGCTCTTAATCACTTAAATCACCTTGAACTCAAAAACAGTGCATGATAAAGGAGTGTTTTGATTTGCAGTTTACTATGGGTTCAAGGTTGTGCTTGTTGTTGTTTCTAATTGTAGTGACTCACAATAAGTCAGTGTAGCATAGTTAAACCAATGAATAGAGGTCTTTCATACTAAAAGTCAAAATCACCATAAGTGTCCCTTAACTGTTAACTGTGTGGTTATTTAGGATCCATAAACCATCATTTCATTGTATAAGTTGTTGTTTTAACTTAGTTTGGTCTTATTTTAGCTTATTGCATGTTTTTCAATCAAAGTTCACCTTGGTCAACATTTCAAGTTTAATATAAAAAGTCAAATTCCAAGTTTGTGCAGAATTCCAAAAATTGCAAGAATTGTTTTGATTTTTGTGTGTGGATTCAAGACTTGTGCCTTCCACAAGTTATTGTCCCCCACCTTTTCTTTAGAATCCCACATTCAGACTAATTTTGTGATTTTTATTGTGGGCCCCACAAGCCCTCAAACAGACCCCTTGAGGGTTCTGTCTGCCCTGTGCAGCTGCTGAATCACCACCATCTGTCCAACTCTGTGGGTCCCACAGGACACCACAGTGGGCCCCACACACCCCCTTGAATCTTTGAGCTCACAAGCTGGCCATCTTGCTAGTTCCACTAAGCTTTTGAGCTTAAACACCCTTGTGGGCCCCCTAGACAGCTGCAAATATTGTCCCATTTCTATGCACAAAACAAGTATCCCAAAAGCTTATTTTGGCTTATTGGCTTATTCAGTGGTACGATTTGGTTGTTTCTAGCTTATACCAGTCCAAGTAAGTCATTTGAACCAAAATCCACCTCTGTGGGCCCCACAGCGGCCCATTTCCTTCAAAAGTCAAAGAAAGTCAACTGTATAAGCATTTTGGTGTCCATTTGGCTTATTTTTAAGCTAGAAAAAAGTTGTTTTCACAAAAGTTTCTTATTTTTAGTGGTCAAATAGATTTCCAAAAGAAAAACCAGAAAAATCCAATTTTAAATTAAGTGATAGTTTCTATTTAATATAATTTATCTTTTTAATTTTCCTTTTTAGTTTTTTATTAAGTAATTTGCATTTTTATATTTTTCTTAATTTTCTTTTATATTAAAGTATTTTTAGTAATTTTTTCAGAATTTTATATTGTCATTTAGTATTTATTAGATTTAATATTAGTTTTATTAATTATTAATTAATATTTAAGTATTAAATAGCATAATTAGTTTTTATTAAGCACACCCTAGTTTTGATAATTTTCTAGCTTTTATGTAGGTTATAAAATAATTTTAGGAATTTTTCTAGAATTTTTATTGTTCATCTCCTATTTTTTATAATTTAATTAGTTTAAGTAGTAATTAATTAATAATTAGGATAATAATTAGTAAAATAATTTAAAAAATACATAATATAAAATTTTTATAATTTTTTAGGATTCCTGTAATGGTTAATTAGTTTTATAAAAATTTTCATAATTATCTAAGTCATTTTAGTATTTTTAGTAATGTAAATTAATTTAATTAGTTAATTAATAAGTAATTAGTAATTAATTAATAATAATTAATTAAATAGTGTAAAAATTAATTTTCTTTTTCTAAAAATTTTCTTTTATTATTAGGATTGTAAAAATGTAATTTTCATATTCGTAGGTATTTTATTTCTCTAAAGCTCGCGTTTTATTTCGTACGTCTACGTAAATTTAAATCAGACGTACGCGTTTTTGAGTTTTAAACGTTTCTGGGTTTTCTAACTTCATAATCTTGTTAATATAGCTTATTTAAGTTATTTCCTTCCATATTTCAGTAGTGTAATCATTCACCCACTTTCACAACCCTTTTCTGTCTAAATTCACCCGATCATAAACCCGTTTTGATTACCATCACACCTCGTTGGGACACAACGACCCGGGGAAACACTGTATTCCACGGAGATTGAGCCCTAAGCTGTTTGACCTTGTTGACCATTTACCTTGTTCAATAATATCTGACTGTTTAGCATCAATCAAATTTTAGCGCCGCTGCCGGGGAGGTTGTGCCCGTATTCTAAACGGTTTTGCAGATTAGTGATTTTGGAATTCACTTCTTTGTAAATTTACCATCCTTGTGTATATTATCATATAAAAACAAAACGGTTCCCGAAAACATTTTAAAATTAGTTTTCAACGAACACAAAAAAACCAAAAAGATTTTCTTTCTTATTTTTATAAAATGTTTATCAAAAAATCCAAAAATATCCATCTTTACCCTCTCACATCTTTGATTCTTCATTCCTACCCCTCTGTAAACCTTTGATTCTTTCCTATGTCGTATCCACACCATTTTGGTTGCCAATGGTGTGGTGGTCCTCATAATGGTGGGAATTGTCCTAACTGTAGCATGGTAGAGTCTGAAAATGGGTCTGTCTATAACCAGTATCCCTATCCCTACCATGACACAGCTGACTCATTCCACCAGCCACCACATCATGAGATACAGACATATCTGTGTGAGTTTTGTGGAGGTCCTCACCAAGGATTTGAGTGTCAAACCGGAAACACGTTTGTCTATGAACAGTTTTCGGGAGACAATCAGAACTTTAGTTATGACCAATATCCATATGATTCACCAAACCAGACTCAACAGTTTTACTGTTGTGAGCACTGTGGTGGTTCACACTACGGTTCTGATTGTCAATCAGGAAACACGCTTGTCTATGAGCAGGTTCCGGATAACAATTATGACTTCAGCACATATGACTCACAGCCACATCAGTTTTACTGTTGTGAGTATTGTGGAGGTCCACACTTAAGCTCGGATTGTCAAACAAGGAATCCATTTCCTTGTAACAATTACGACTATTCATATCAAGACCAACCTCCACAGTACGAAATGATTCAAGCAACTCCTCAAGAAACTTCGCTAGACCTTCTACTAAAGGCTCTAGAGTTATTAAAAGAACTTAAGGAGGAGTTTGCTACTACATCGTTTCAAAATTCTCGTGAGAAATCTATTGCAGAAGAACGAGAAGCTAGAAAAGAAAAGAGTATAGAGGAATTACTTGTCGAAGGACAAGCAGCTAGAACACGTGCCATATTTCGTAATGCTGCTCTTCTCGACGATGATGATAGTGATGATGAAGTTACCCTTGATATTTCTCAATTTTGTAAGGGTTCATCAGATTCATCAGTTGTGATTCCTTCCATGGAGAATCATGGAGAAAATAATGTGACGAAGTCACTAGCCGTTGATCAAATGGAACTTGAAGAATCCATAACTGCTAGTCCTTCTCAACTCCCTCAGTCTATTGTTATCACACCCGAAGTTCCCACTCACTCTCTAAGCATGGGGGACGAGCATCTTGACACTGTTCCCGAAAAGGAATCGGACGAATTCATAAAGTCTAGTGTTGAGAACCTTGTCCCAATCCCAAGAGAGTCACAGGGGATTTTTGATCATATGTGTGATATTCCTTCCCTTCTTGAGTGTTCAAAAGATCATTTTGAGACTTTCTCCGATTTTAGCAACCCCGACAGTCCACAAGAGAATGTTAATCACTTTGTTCCCGAGGCATTCATAACATCTATCACCAATCCTCTATATGAATTTGAATCTGAATTCACTTTGATTTCTGATAATCCACTCTTTGATATTCAGAATGAGGATTGTGATAAGTCCACAGTGGAACAAGAGTTCACAGATTTACATCTTGTGATTGATTCTCTTCCCGGGGAGTTCTCCGGTGAACTCACTCATATCATATCTTCGCCGGAGTATGATAACTTCTATTTCGATCAAGACACACCCGGGATATGTCTTGATCATGTGAGCTTAAATGATGAGATTCATAATATACCAATTATGGATTCTCCTGTGGGTGATGATGAGTTAGTCATGATTTTCATCATGGATTTCTTCCTTTTCTTCACCTATCCCGTGACTTCCTCTCTTCTTCACTCATTCGGGAGTGAGGATACTATCTTTGATCCTGGCATTTTCATTTACCATTACCTTGAGCCGGGTACTTATCTCATCGGTGTGGAACTTTCACGTGCTTCAAATGTTTATCCAAACATCTTGAATGAAAGTCTGATGGAGATTGTCTCTTCCACATGTTGCTTCCCCATGAACAAATGAATTCGGGGTCGAGTCAAGCTAGCGACTCGGTAAACAAAAACAGTAGCATGCATATGGGGTTTTCACCCTAAGTGTGGGGGAGTGCCCCTGCTGTTGTTACCATGTATATATATCAATAAATAAAGTGAAAAATGGCATTTCCACATTTAGCTTGTAATGTTTCCTTTTTACGTTCAAATTGTCGGCATAATAGCCGGGACTTTGAATATTGAGGACAATATTCAATTCTAAGTGTGGGGGGGGGGGGGGGGGGGTATTCTAGCGAATTTGATCACATTTTACCTTCTAGTACCCCCGTTTTTGGCCAAAAAATTTAATTTTTTTTTCACTTGAGCTTCAAATTTTTATGGTTATCAGTCCACCATGTCTAACCGACATAAGGGCTGGCTAATCCAGGAGCAAACGGCTCTTGGTAAAGATATATCAAATCCATTTATGGTTGACAATTTTCCGAAAATTGTATGGTATTCAACTCACCATATCCTAAAAAGTAAAAGAGTTGGCTAGCCCGCAAGGTTATGGCTTGTGGTAAAGGCAGTGGAAAACCATAATTGGTAATCAACTCACTAAGATGCTAATAGTTGCATCAAGAGTTGGCTAGTCCAGAAGCAAATGGCTTCTGGTAAAGACAAATCAAATCTGTTGACAGCTGATGGTTTGCTCAAAATCATATGGTTATCAGTGTACCATAGTTCTTACTTGAACTGAAACATTTGGCTACTCCAGAAGTAATGGCTTTTGGTAAAGAGACATCAAATCCATTAAATTTCAAAACAGGTTATTTTTTGATTCTATATTGCTAGGGACTAGCAATAGTTTAGTGTGGGGAATTGATGAGTGTGTGAATATTCATCATTTTTGGTCAATCTGAACTGCAAAAACATTTAAAAACACTCAGAAATGCATCAAAATACAGAAAATATCCCAAAATTGTGTTTTATATGTTTCAGATGCAAAATGAGTAAA
>JARVZY010009705.1:0-24788 GCA_030686995.1 Artemisia argyi
ATCACAAAACCCAAACAAGAACAACTAAAGGAACTAGATTAACACTTGATCTTGGAAAAGTTATGGTTTCTTCTTGTTTTTGTTGTTTAGGCCGATCCAAGAGAGGAGAGGAAAAGAGAGAAAATTTTGTTAGTTTGATTTGGTAAAATGAGAAGGAAATGTGTAGTTTTATGTTATATATTTATTTTAGGGGGGCAAGATCCATAATTTAAGAAGGCTAGGAGGGTGGAAGAGTTTTGCAAAAACCTTGACTTTTGGTGTATGATTGGGTAGATATTATTAGTTTTAGGTGATACCGGGTACCGAGTTAACTAAAAATAAATGTTAAAGAGGTGAAATAAAATACGACGAAGTTGTAAAAGTTGTAAAATATTATTCCTGATGAGAATCGGGTGTCAAAATAATTATCTTATTGAAATAACGCAAACCGACGGAGTAATAAGCTCCGACTGTAAAATGTACCAATTGGTTTCAAAACACCGGGTAAATTAATAATAAAATTTTTAAATTATTATTATGAGTATAAAAATGTGTTAGGACCATAGTTGGGATTGACGGATCAATTATTTAAAATAATAGCTCATAAGATAACGTTTATTAGGTTGATAATCGTACGTATACAGAAATGACGCAACTCACGTATAAATGACAAATTTTCTCCGGAGGTGAATAGTGTTTTATGCATAGTAAAATTTTTAAACGCTTCTCAGAATCACAAACTGACTCCGAAAAAGATGAATTGTAAAATGATGAATAGGGATCGATGAATAGTAACTGATGAATAGTAAATGTTGAAAGTTCAGGAAAAGACCAGAATTTACGAGTTGTGACACCGAACCACTATAAATGCTTTGTCTCGCGGTTTGATCTTTCCATCTCTTACTTATTATCTTGCTTATATCGTTATTACTTTCGTAGACGTAGAAGTCTATATATATATATATATATATATATATATATATATATATATATATATATATATATATATATATATAGTTGCTCATATAGTGCTAGTGCTGATCTCACTTAAAGATCAAACAAAAGTTTCATTCACAAAACAAAGTCTTTACAATTAAACTAAAAAGATAACATACATATAATTGATCATTTCGATCAAGTATAGTTTTCATACAACATATAATGAAGGATTACATAATAAACGTTTACTTACTTATCACTCGTATATAGCTACAATTGTTTATATTATGCATGTACATACTTAGCTTACATTATTATTATTGTTCATACTTAGATATAGTTGTTCATATTGTTCAAGACTTGAGTTCACACAAGATCGAATCAAAGTTTTAAAACTAAACTAAGTTTTCATAATAAAATTAAAAAGACGTAAAACTATTCAACCCCCCTCCCCCCTTTTAGTTTTCCACACTCTAGTATATATACAAACTCAAGGGTCATTCATTCACATCTTTTGTGCACACACAATACCCTAAGGTTTTTGTTTCCTTCTCTTTTTGTTCCTGTCGATCAAACCAAACAACCCTAAGGTTGTGGGTCAAAATTTTCATAAAGAAAATTTGTCTTGTGTTTAATCTTGCAATCACTTTAATACGGTTTAATTTGTGTGTACAAGAACGAGGTAATAACTCACTATAGTTATTATCAAGAGATCGATAAACAAAACGGTAAGGGGTTTATCATAGATCTATTATCACACAAGATCAAGATTTATTGAAGTGCATCGGGTACGTTAGTATTTATGTTTTAGTTAATCTTTGTATGTGTTATACTTGATCCTAGCTTCCGCAATACGTGTACTTTGATTGTCATATTCTAACATATATCTTTCAGAAAGTTGATAACCGTTAATGTTGACCCGCCCACACACTCTGCCACAAAGTTGTTGTCGGTGTAGGCTACACCATTGGGGTTCGCCATGTAGCTCACTTGGTTCCAGAACAGGACTTCGCGTAAAAAACGGTCACAGTAAACACAAGCTCAGAAATACCTTCCACATATTGTACGTCGGAAGGGGTTGTGTGTACCAATTAACTACCAACATTTTCCATAATTCATATAAACTTCTCCAGGCAACCTCCAGAGTATTGATTAGGTAAGTAATCACTAATAAATTAGCCCCCAATTTAGGAATTGGTCAATTAAACTCAAGAATCATATTATATTTTGGATTATCAGCTTTCAACTACATCAATAATTTGGTCATACTTGGGATAAACAATTTGATTAAATAACTGAAAAGCTAAAATTAGAAAGTTTTATAAGTTGACTTTGAAATAGATTATAAAAGTGAAAAAAGATTGACCAAGTGATCTGACAGTTGCATGAACAGTGTAACCACGAGCCAGAAAAAGCTTAACAATCCAAGAAGCTATGAACCCAGAAGCTCCTGTAACACAGACCACTTTCCCTTCACTGCTCATTTATAGCTGAAAATGTTGGTAATATAAAACAGTTACTAAAACTTACAGTATAAGACTAGATTAGTGTTATTTATTTTAGAGTTAATTACACTGTTAATCCCTATCGTTGGTCCTTGTGGTATATGTAGATTTCAGGTTTAGTCCTCATTACGGAAAAGTTACTGCAAACCTCCTCAACGTTTGATTAAAGATCATTATCTAATCGCATTATCTCTAACACGAGCGTTTGCACACGAGGTTGTTTTTGTCATTTTCTATCTCCATCTTCTACTTTTATTTTGTTCTTGAATTCTAATTTATTTATCAATAAGTTTAAGAATATTTATATCTTCAACCTCCTTACTCGCAATACTCCACTACCATCATCGTCGGCGATATCCACCACCATCATATCCATTGTTGATATAAATAATGTCTAAAAACATTATTAACATATATCGATATCTCTATGTTTTGATAATCACAAAACGTAAACTCATTGAACTACAAATTATGACGTAAACAAGTATTTAGTCGTAAATATTCACTTTAGCATCCATATCACTTAAGGTATGAATAAACAAAGTGTCTAATGCATTTTATGATCAAAGGAATTTTTATTTTTACAAACCTTACATTTTATTAAAGTGGGATAAACATTTTTAAACTTATACAAAACATTTTTGTATTTATAAGAAATGTGTTATTCAAAATAAATAGTTTGAATTCAAATTTCTACCCAAAAAACGGCTACATTCTTCAGGAAAAACCTCCCCCACAAAAAGACAAAGAATCTGAAGAAAAATATTTTTTTATTTAGGCGGCCCCCTTAATTATACTAGGCGGTCCCCTTAATTATTAAGGGGACCGGCACCCAATTAAGGGGACCGGCCACGCTCCAGAACAGTAATTTTTTCCCCTATAAATACTGGTTCATCCCACAGAATTTTCTCACCTTTTGCACCCCAAAACTTTCTGTTCTAGATCTCATTTCTATTCTCCAAATCCTTTGATCATAAATACATTATCCTTTGTTTCAAAGTGATTCTTACTTCATCCTCTCAAGTGCAAGAGAAAAATACTTCTATCCTCCAAGACAAGAAGTATTACAACTTGTTGTGACCTCCACATCCAAGTTGTTTGGTGCAACATCAAGAATATTTACATATATCTTTGTGTAGTGTGTTGTGAATATTTGATTGTAGATAGTTGTGATAGGAATATAGATAGTGTGGTTGGCTAGTAGATTGTAGTGAAGATAATTGGTGTGTAGAAGATAGGTTTGAACTAGATTGTAGTAAAGATAGTTGGTGTGAAGTAGTTGTGAAGATAGGTATGTAGTAGATTGGTGTGAAGTAGTTGTGAAGAATGTGTGATTTCGTTGTGACGAGGCTTTGGTGTGTAAGTGGTGTGTATATTGGTGTGTAAGGTTTCTCCGCCATAAGGAGCTTGTTGACATAGTGAAGAAAACTCTCGAGTAGGTGACTCGGGGAGTGGAGTAGGGCAAGGAAGGTGTCCTTGTAGCCGAACCACTATAAATCCTTTGTCTCGCGGTTAGATCTTTCCATATCTTACTTATTATCTTGCTTATATCGTTATTACATTTGTAGACGTAGACGTATATATATAGTTGCTCATATAGTGCTAGTATTGATTTTACTTAAAGATCAAACGAAAGTTTCATTCACAAAACAAAGTTTTTACAATAAAACTAAAAAGGTTACATACATATAATTGATCATTTCGATCAAGTATAGTTTTCATACAAAATATAACTAAGGATTATAAGATAAACGATTACGTAGTTATCTCTTGTATATAGCTATAATTGTTTATATTATGCATGTGTTGATTTCACATACTTAGTTTACATTATTATTATTGGTCATACTTAGATATACTTGTTCATATTGTTCAAGATTTGAGTTCACATAAGATTGAATCAAAGTTTTAAAATCAAACAAGGTTTTAAAACTAAACCAAGTTTTCATAATAAAATTAAAAAGACGTAAAACTATTCAACCCCCCCCCCCCCCCCCCCTTCTAGTTTTTCACAATTGGTATCAGAGCCACGTCTAGCAAGATTTTTGAAATATATTGTATTTTAAAACTTGTAACGATCTATGGAATCTGAAAAATATTTAGAAGGGCAATCTATGCAAAGACCACCACTATTTGAAAGTGATGGATTTTTATATTGGAAAAATCGATTCGAAACTTGTGTGAAATCAAAGGATCTAGATCTTTGGCATGTTATTACTAATGGTGATTTTTTACCTACTCAAAATAATCCCAAAACAAATAAAGATGAAATAGTACCTTTTGAAAAACAAAATGATGATTTAAAAAGAAGACTTTCTAAAAACAATGAAGCAAAAATGGTTATTTATAATGCATTACCACGTAAAGAATACGAAAGGATCTTTATGTGTGAAACCGCAAAAGAAATTTGGAATTCTTTACTAATAACTCACCAAGGTAATAGTCAAGTCAAGGATAACAAAATAGATCTACTTGTGCAACAATATGAGCAATTTACGATTCCGGAAAAGGAATCAATTGATAATGCTTTTGCTAGGTTTAACACTATCATCACAAGTCTAAAAGCACTTGATGAGAATTTTTCTAGTAAGAATTTTGTCAGGAAATTTCTTAGGGCTCTTCATCCAAAATGGCGAGCTAAAGTCACGGCTATTGAAGAATCAAAGAATTTGTCAACTCTACAACTTGACGAATTGATCGGTAACTTAAAGGTCTACGAAGAAATAATAAAGAAAGACTCCGAGATGGTCAAAGGAAAAAGGGAGCAAAGCAAATCAATTGCGTTGAAAGCTAAAAAGGACTCTAGTGACGAAGAATGCTCAACCTCCAAAAGTGACGATGAAGAGCATGCTATGGTCGTACGAGACTTCAAAAAAATCTTCAAAAGACGAGGAAGATACATTAGGCAACCATATAATGAAAGGAAGTGTTTTAAATGTGGCAATCCAAATCATCTCATCAGAAAGTGTCCAATGATGTCAAGAGATCAAAATCAAAAGGCGTTTATTGGAGGTGCTTGGAGTGATAGCGATGAGGACAAGAAAGAAACCACAAATGAAGAAAAGTGTCTTATGGCTAAGACATCAAGTGAGGTACGTTCCGAAACAGAATACTTTAGTGACAAAAATTTATCATTAGACGAAAAAGACCTAGATAGTGAATATAATAGGTTATGCAAATTAGTTCAAAAGGTTGTAGCTAAAAATAAGTCACTAAAACATATTAATAATCTATTAGAAAATGAAGTACTCGAATTAAAAATTAAACTACAACATTTGGAAAAAGGAAAGGAAGTTTTTATAAAATGTAAAACTTGCTTAGAGGTTAAAAATGAAAACGAAAAACTTAAAGATGAAATTTTCAAACTTGATAAGTTTAAAAAGAGTAGTAACCCACTTAAGAAAATAATAAGTGTTCAAGAAACTTCGGGAGATAAAACCGGTCTAGGATTAACCTCAACTAATGTTTCAACTAGTGAAAATAAATGTATAAAGTTTAAATGTGAATCTAGTAAACAAAAATCATTAGAATCAAATCCTAAGTATATACTTACAAATGATAGAAAAATACCCATTGCGAATGATGAAAAAGTAAAAACTTTTTATAAACCATCCTTAAAGACCGAAGTAGGATCCTCTAAACCTAAATTAAGATCTAAAACTCCACCACCAAGAAAACCAAATAATCCTTATGTTCGGTTTAAAACACCTCAACCTAAAAGAAACCAAAATAGACAAAACTACAATAATTCTAGTCATCAAATGTGGAATTATCAACCAAATTACAATCCTTGGGAAATATTACCACCATACATGCATCCTAGCCAAATGTTAAATATGTTTGGACCAAACAACTTTGGACCAATGAGACAATGGGGACCAAGTGGCTAAGTTGACATTCTTCGAAGAATTTGGAATCTCATCTACAAATGACTTCTATAAGTCAACACGGTCACTTTAAGTGCTTGAAGAAATTCCATTGAAGACTAAAAAGGTACGCGTCTCTTTTGAGTTCATCGCTATAATTTGCATGCTTAGACATATGATTAGTTAGATTAATGCTTAGCTATACATATATATTATTTGTAACTCTTATACATATATATGTACATAATAGCTTATATTCTTATTACCTAGAAACATTATTGGTTGACCTTCCTAGGTATAAGATGAAATTGTTCATTGTCGAACAAAATAGAAAATGGAAATCTTCTATATCCACTATTAGCAAACTTATGGTGATGAAGTGAAATGAGTTAAGTAGATTAATCGTTAATATAGAAGTAGGATTAGATCCCTCGCATAAGAAAACTATGGATGAAACAAGCTCTCGTAGACTATGGCATTAAGTTAGATAAGCGTGCAAAAACAAAGGAACTATAGATGTTAAGTTATACCCCATTCAACCCTCTAGCATCTAACATATATATTTTAGTCATCACTTCCTTTAGGATCATAGGATATGTAGAAACGATAGCATGAGATAATAGTAGGCTTAACCAATCCTCTTGAGCAAGAGATCTTTAATAAACATCCTTTAAAGTATATGATTAATGATATTTGTTGTCAAAAATCTAATATCGTTAAAAATATGCAAAAACCTCACATTTTAGAAAATAGTTTTTCAAATAACTATCATACTTTTAAATAAGATGTTTTCACTATAAATATCCACAATTTTGTTTTGATCAAAACCAAAGATTGAGAAAATTTTCTTTACACATTTTGAAGTAAAACCGAATCTATTTTATTCAATTAACTCTCATATCTACATGAAAACCTACTTTCAAACATTGTTGAATAATGCTAAAAACGTCTCTTTAAATCATGCATGGTGATCTCATATTTGTCATCTATATTTATATAAATGACACTTATAAGTAAACTAAATCAAATCAAGAGGACCATGGTTTGTCTATTAAGACTTTGTTTGTAACAAGTCTAGAAACCCATGCTATCATAATACACATTAGGATTAATCCTCCTAGTTATGTAGTTATAAAATACTTGATGTTGCTTATTGTTTCCTAGCACTTATATTTTGCTTGCTAGATGAGTATGTTTGCATGCTAGATGAAATTGCTTGATTACTTAATCTCTTTGGTTAACATGCTTTAGCCACATAATTGCCTACATAATTAGTCAATGTTTAGTTGCCTCAAAGAGTTGGACTTGTTTGAAACCAAAAACACAACCTTTCTGCAATTCACTACCAAAAACCCTTTTCTGGCAATCTGGGAATCACCAGATGGGCGGCCCCCTTAAATCATAAGGCGGACCCCTTAATTATTAAGGGGACCGGCCATCTGATGATCGAAGGTGTTGTCTCCCTTTTTTACCTTTTAGCCCATTTCATCCTACACTTCCCAAAATTCACAAACCTATTCTATCCTTAAACTTCCATCAAAGTTTACCCATCCTTGATCCCACCAATCCTACATTATATACACTCTCATTCCTCTCAATCTCCACTCATCTCATCATTTCCTCTCCCATTAAACCAAAACCACCAAGAAACTTGTTTGGAGAAGAAAGCCTATCTTCCTTTAAAATTCCGTCAAACCAAATGACGTTGTCAAACATCCAACACCAAATTCCTCCTATGTTTTCAAACATTACTTACCTAACACCTCACTCTCCTTCTCACCAACATTACATATCAAAAACCTTTACTCACCCATATCCTTCTACATTACACTCAAACCTCATAATCTTTTCACAACTCAAGCGATGTTGTTCATAATCAACCAACACCTAAACCTCACTCTCACACAAATGATCCATTTAACAACAAATCATCCATTCGTGCTTCGACTAATTATCCTTCTTATGATGAGCATGCACAATCCCAAAACCATAATCCCAACCTCATTACCAACACTTTACATGTTGCTCATTCAACAAAAACACCATCCACTCATGAAGCATCTCTTCCACCCATATCATATTTTCATGATTACCCAAGCTCAAACATGTCTCCACCACCAAGAGTATCACCACCACATCCTACAACTTCACATGCCATTCCTATGTTGCATGTTCAAACTCTCACCCAGGACAACTATCATGCTCCACCACTATCACCTTCCTCCGAACACTTGAAGTTCGTTGAGGCGCTAAAAGAAGCCCATGAGCTTAGTGCTCTTTTAGCCTTACATCTTGCTCAACGCAATTTGGATCCACCTTCATCTAGATCACCCTCATTACCACACAACGTAAATCAACTTGAGAAGCATGTCAACAATTAACCTTGTTGCATCTTTCTCCTAAAAACGATTGCATTCAATGAACACTTCACTTGAATTGAATATCTTCTCACTAAATCACATCCAATACCCTCACTTGAACAACATCCAAAACCTTTATTAACCTCTTCCGCTACAAACTCTCCACCACCAAACTCTCCAACATTCGTAACCCGAACATATACCTCCATTAATCCAACAAACTCCTTTAATCCAACAACCTTACCCAAACTCAACCATCCTCATTCCAAACACTCCATCATCAACCATCTAAGCATACCATATGCTTATGATTTTCACTTTCAAATACGAATCAACCAACCTCTTGTTACAAGCAAGTCCGATGGTTCTCTTTTGCAAATTAGTATATTTAACATAATCAATTTGAATTAATTGTTATATATCCTTAATATTCTTTTGCTATGCTTGTTATTTGTATATTGCATATTCTTCTATATATGCTTGTGCTTCTAATATTTTTCTTGCGAGAATTCCATATCTCGATTCCTTGGTGCACTCAAACGAGGGGGAGCACACATCAAGGGGGAGCTTTCATCCCGTCTAACTTCATTTATGAAGCTAGATGGCATAACCTTTTTGATTCTACAAAAAGGGGGAGAAGTGAGTATAAACTCACTAAGTACTTGTCTAAAAATTAATTTTTAGACTTAATGAGTTTAGGTTTTGTAATCATCAAAAAGGGGGAGATTGTTGATATAAATAATGCCTAAAAACATTATTAACATATATCGATATCTCTATGTTTTGATAATCACAAAACGTAAACTCATTGAACTACAAATTATGACGTAAACAAGTATTTAGTCGTAAATATTCACTTTAGCATCCATATCACTTATGGTATGAATAAACAAAGTGTCTAATGCATTTTATGATCAAAGGAATTTTTATTTTTACAAACCTTACATTTTATTAAAGTGGGACAAACATTTTTAAACTTATACAAAACATTTTTGTATTTATAAGAAATGTGTTATTCAAAATAAATAGTTTGAATTCAAATTTCTACCCAAAAAACGGCTGCATTCTTCAGGAAAAACCTCCCCCACAAAAAGGCAAAAAATCTGAAGAAAAATATTTTTTTATTTAGGCGGCCCCCTTAATTATACTAGGCGGTCCCCTTAATTATTAAGGGGACCGGCACCCAATTAAGGGGACCGGCCACGCTCCAGAACAGTAATTTTTTCCCCTATAAATACTGGTTCATCCCATAGAATTTTTTCACCTTTTGCACCCCAAAACTTTCTGTTCTAGATCTCATTTCTATTCTCCAAATCCTTTGATCATAAATACATTATCCTTTGTTTCAAAGTGATTCTTACTTCATCCTCTCAAGTGCAAGAGAAGAATACTTCTATCCTCCATGACAAGAAGTATTACAACTTGTTGTGACCTCCACATCCAAGTTGTTTGGTGCAACATCAAGAATATTTACATATATCTTTGTGTAGTGTGTTGTGAATATTTGATTGTAGATAGTTGTGATAAGAATATAGATAGTGTGGTTGGCAAGTAGATTGTAGTGAAGATAATTGGTGTGTAGAAGATAGGTGTGAACTAGATTGTAGTAAAGATAGTTGGTGTGAAGTAGTTGTGAAGATAGGTGTGTAGTAGATTGGTGTGAAGTAGTTGTGAAGAAGGTGTGATTTCGTTGTGACGAAGCTTTGGTGTGTAAGTGGTGTGTAAGGTTTCTCCGCCATAAGGAGCTTGTTGACATAGTGAAGAAAACTCTCGAGTAGGTGACTCGAGGAGTGGAGTAGGGCAAGGAAGGTGTCCTTGTAGCCGAACCACTATAAATCCTTTGTCTCGCGGTTAGATCTTTCCATATCTTACTTATTATCTTGCTTATATCGTTATTACATTTGTAGACGTAGACGTATATATATAGTTGCTCTTATAGTGCTAGTATTGATTTTACTTAAAGATCAAACGAAAGTTTCATTCACAAAACAAAGTTTTTACAATCAAACTAAAAAGGTTACATACATATAATTGATCATTTCGATCAAGTATAGTTTTCATACAAAATATAACTAAGGATTATAAGATAAACGATTACGTAGTTATCTCTTGTATATAGCTATAATTGTTTATATTATGCATGTGTTGATTTCACATACTTAGCTTACATTATTATTATTGGTCATACTTAGATATACTTGTTCATATTGTTCAAGATTTGAGTTCACATAAGATTGAATCAAAGTTTTAAAATCAAACAAGGTTTTAAAACTAAACCAAGTTTTGATAATAAAATTAAAAAGACGTAAAACTATTCAACCTCCCCCCCCCCCCCCCCCCTTCTAGTTTTCCACATCCATCTTCATCTTCATATCTTCACCAACAAAAAAGAAACCACTATCTTCATCTTATTCAACAATCAAACAAAAACCGACCATCTTAATATTTTTCAATAATTAAACAAAAACTCAAAAAAGAACCCATTTAGGCATTTACCTACCATCTCCGGTTAAGTTATCACCAACTTAACACCATCACAGTCAAAATCCAAAATCGAAAGATGAAGTTTCGTACCATAGAAACAAGAACAAACATTATAATTGCTTTTCAGTGATTTACCACTAAAAGAAAGGGAAAAGAAATAAAATTAGATTACAAGTCCATAATTCGATGAATCACATAACTTTGCACTACACCAAATTCACCAAAAGCAAAACAAAAATAACATGAATCCTAAAATTTTATTGGCCCATTGATAACATCAAATAATATCATCTTTTGGTTATCATTATCACATGTTTATTGCTTTGTTTTATATTGTTTTGATGATATTTAATACTTATTTACTTCTTATTTGCATTATAGAGCAAAATGAAGCAATAAAACGGAAAAACGCGGAAAAGGATCATAAATGAAGCAAAATGAAAAAATCAAGATTTGATGATGCATCGAGGAGAAAAGGGCATGAAGAATTCAAGTCCTTTGGAGGATATTTAAGGAGAATCACTCAAGGATTGATAAACTTTTGATTAGAAGTTTATTATCGAAGGCTCGTGAAAGAATCAAGTGAAGAAATTAAGCCGAAAGTTGAAATCAAGATTATGAAAAATTATATTATTAGATCATAAGACAAACGTTTATTTTACCAAGGAGAGAATAACCAAGAGCTTTCATTAAGCTACCGATAACACATTAAGTATACAACCCATTGTCTTTAAACAAACTCACGAAACCTAACTTAATTGGTATTTTAGAAGCTCAACAGCTTCTTCTCCTTCAAGCTCTCAATAGTGTCCTTGATGCTTACCTCCACCGGAGTGAACTCAACGCCTAAACTTTCCACCTTTACCCTCGATACATTGTAAATTAGTGGCTCAAGAGACTTTCCGTCTTTACACCTATTAAAGTTTCAATTTCAAAATATAAGAACAAGAATATCTTATTAGACAAAATAGTAGGATCTATATTGGTCACTTCATATTGCTGTTAATGTGTATATTGTTGAATATAGATACTTACCTTTTAGAATGGTCAAGGGACGGGTAGAATTTGTCTACAATCTTCATGATCTCAGAAGATTGAATCACATTCCCAACCACACAGTATCTACCGTTAGCTTTCGGATTTTCAAAAGCTAAAATATGTGCAATAGCAACATCTCTCACATCAACAAGTCTGTAGACTCCATCTGGGAATACTTCTTTTCCTGCATATATATGATTTAAAAGCTTACATGGGTGTCACTTAGACGCACCCCTCAATCAATCGTGCTGATTATAGGGGAGAAACTTACCACATTCTATTAAGTTCATGAATCCTTCAGAAGTGGTGTTGAGAGTTGGTTGTAAGATAGGACCAATCACAAATCCAGGATTTATCGATACCAAATCCAAACCATTCTCTTGTGAAAACTTCACAGCAGCGTTCTCAGCCATAGTCTTTGAAGCATTATACCATAACTTAAAAAAAAAAAAAAAAAAAAAAAGAAAAAAAAAAAAAAAAAAGAAAACTCATATATCAATTACAACATTTGTTTGTGATCGATATTAACCAAATCTCAACCAACCATAATAACAAGCAAAGAAATCAGAATTTCCATAAAAAATTTAAAAATAAAAAACAAGTATACGTTTTTTTTCTGACAAACTAGTGGATCTGAGAACCATGTTTCATCCACCATATCACCAAACACTGGAACTTTTGCACCAACCACGACTGCTGCGATGGAAGATGTGAAGACCACTCTTTTCAAAGATGGAACTTTTGAAGCTGATTTAAGAACATTAAGTGTGCCCTTCACTGCAGGATCTATCAATTGTACCTATTGCAAAAAATGAAGTTTTATGCATTATAATAATCTAAAAGTTCAACGTAATGTAGAAAATTAACATAAAAAGACGAAAAATGACCTGTGGGTCATCGACTATGAACTGAACAGGAGATGCTGTGTGAAAGACGCATACACAGTCATTAACTGCAGAGTCAAAAGAACCATCTTCAGTCAAGCTAGCTTCATACAAAGATAGTCTTTCTTTTGCTCCATCTAGAGCAAGTAAATGTTCTGTCTTTTTCGGATCAGCTGCAGCATATTTTAATGGGAATCAGAAACCAAACAGTTACAAAAGTGGAATTAAATCATATAGCTTACAACGGAGTCTTTCCACGATAAATCAGTTTCAAACTCAAGTTTGAAATTACTTGAAGATGTCGTTAAACTTAGCATCATGGTACTATTTAAGTTCATTTCAATTTCAGGCTCCTTATTTGAACAATTGGTTTGCTCAATTGTTTAATGAAAGTGGACATAAATTCTTTGATTGGGCGTAAATAAGAGGTTAACATTGTACGAACTTATATTACAAAAATAAAAGCGAATCAGCAATCCCAAGTTTCGAATTTGGTTACCTTCTTTAGAAACCATGCATGCCTAAAGGCTAATAAGTAGCACCACTGAAATAGTACTAATAATCTTCCAACTATTATACACTGTACCAACGAAATTGACCAGGAGCACGTCCTACCCAGGGCCCCTTATACTATGTCCATCACTACACCCCTGGTTTATAGATATAAAAAATATGTACACAGTACACTTAGGTTCTATGATTTACACCATTTGAAGCAGATATACACTTAGTAATAGATCTCCATCCATCAGTTTACCAAACCACATAAATTAATCGTTTTCCTGTTGATTGTGTATCTTCACACACATGGTTGGACACTCTCCTCAGGGCGTACCTCAGTTTGTGGCCAGCCTCAGGCATATCTCTTTGAGAACGCTGATAAACGTTAATGTTGACCCGCCCACACACTCTGCTCCTAAGTTGCTGTCTCTGTGCTACACCATTGGGGTTCCCATGTAGCTCACTTGGTTCCAGACTACAGGACTTTGCGTAAAAATGGTCATGTTTCTCATGCACAGACACTCTCCTATACGGGTCGCTAAGTCACAGTAAGCACAAGCTCAGAATTACCTTCCACATATTGTCTGTGGGAAGGGGTTGTGTGGACCAATTAACTAAAAATAATTTACTTAATCCATATAAACTTCTCGAGGCAACCTCCAAAGTATTGATTAGGTAAGTAATCACTAATAAATTAGCCCCCAATTTGGGGATTGGTCAATTAAACTCAAGAATCATATTATAAGTTTTGGATTATCAGCTTTCAACTACATCAATAATCTGGTCATACTTGTGATAAACAATTTGATTAAATAACTGAAAATCTAAAATTAGAAAGTTTTATAAGTTGACTTTGAAATAGATTATAAAAGTGAAAAAAGACTGACCAAGTGATCTGACAGTTGCATGAACAGTGTAACCACGAGCCAGCAAAAGCTTAACTATCCAAGAAGCTATGAACCCAGAAGCTCCTGTAACACAAACCACTTTCCCTTCACTGCTCATTTGTAGCTGAAAACGTTAATATGACAGTTACTCTGTAAAACTTATACTCCTGAATAACTGATTAGTTTTTTTTATTTTATTACACTGTTGGTCCTTGCAGTATATGTAGATTTCACATTTAGTCCTCATTACGGAAAAGTTACGGCAAACCTCCTCAACGTTTGATTTTTGTACGATGTTAGTTTGAAAACTCAGCGATCGTTATCAAATCTCATTAGCTCTAACACGTGCGTTGCACGCGAGATTATTTTTGTCATTTTGGTTTTTGTTCTTTCTTATCTTCATCTTCTACTTCTATTTATCTGGAATTTTAATTTATTTTTTAATAAGTTTAAGAATATTTATATCTTCAACCTCCCCGCCCACAATCATCCACCTCCATCATCACCGGCGATATCCACCACCATCATATCCATCTTCATATTTATATTCTTAAACCCCCCCCCCCCCCCCCCCCCCCCAAAAAAAAAAAAAAAAAAAAAAAAAAAAAAAAAAAAAAAAAAAATCTTCTTCAACAATCAAACATAAACCCACCATCTTAAACTTTCTCAATAATCAAACAAAAACTCAAAAAAGAACCCGTTTACATGCCGACACTACCATCTCCAGTTAAGTTATCACCAACTTAATACCATCACAGTCAAAATCCAAAATTAAAAGATGAAGTTTCGTACCATAGAAACAAGAACAAACATTATAATTGCTTTTTAGTAATTCACCACTAAATGAAATGGAAAGAAGTAAAATTAGATTACAAGTCCATAGTTCGATAAATCATAACTTTGCACTAAACCAAATTCACCAAAAGCAAAACAAAAATAACATGAATCCTAAAATTTTATTGGCCCATTGATAACATCAAATAATATCATCTTTTGGTTATCATTATCACACGTTTATTGCTTTGTTTTATATTATTTTGATGATATTTGATACTTATTTACTTCCTATTTGCATTATAGTACAAAATGAAGTAATGAAACGGAAAGACGCGGAAAATGACCATAAATGAAGCAAAATGAAGAAACCAAGATTTTATGATGAATTGATGAAAAAAGTGCATGAAGAATTCAAGTCCTTTGGAGGATATTTGAGGAGAATTACTCAAGGTGATAGACTTTTGATTAGAAGTTTATTATGGAAAGCTCGTGAAAGAATCAAGTGAAGATATGAAGTCGAAAGTTGAAATCAAGATTATGTGATGCATGTCTCTAAAAAGTTGTTGTAGTATTTTGGTCATAACTTCTTCATACGAACTCCTTTCTAGGTGATTCAAGTGGCCATTGAAAGGGAAAAGATATATCTACAACTTTCGTACTTTGAGCTAAGCATGAATATCAACAAAAAAAAGTGAAACTTCGCAAGCTCTACAGCGTAGAAGAATCTTTCTCTCTAAGGCGTAGAGAAGAGTAAAGAAGATACAAGAGGTCATTTTTGGTTAAAATCCTATAAAATAAACCCAAACTCAACCTAAAAGTTATTCCAACTCCCCCAAACGATTTCAAGAGGTTCCTTAGGGTTATTCTACTACTTTTGAAGGTGAAATCATTAAGAGAGGTGGACATCAATCAACAACACCATTAGTTTAGTTCGGTTTGAATATCATACATTATGACTGATTATCCTTCGAGTTTTTATTTTTGTTGCTAATTCAAACATGATTTTAGGCTAAAACTTTATGTGTCAACTTTGTTTTTATGAATTTATAATTTGAATGACGTGATTTTAACGTTTATTGCACGATTATATTGGATATCTTATATGTTTGTTTCCCAATCCTTGCGTTTTGATATTTTTTAGGATCATCTAGTTGATAATGATTTAGTATTTAGGTCAAAAGCTGAACACTAAGTTGTTAGATTGATTAAAGGACAATAAATCCCTCTTAGTTGCTAGTGTTATTAGAGGGTTGGCAATGGTGATGCAAAAAAAAAATGACCAAGACATGTTTAACCAATCAAATGCCAACAACACAATTTATAATTCACCATGACTTTCTTTCAATTTTTAGTGGCAATGGTAATGCAAATTTGTTGGTTGATGTATTAAATGCCCAACTTCCAAATTTAACTCAATGTATTAAATGCCCAACTTCCAAATTTGTTGGTTGATGTACATGCCGAATCGGCATGTGATGGTCTTGCACCATGACTTTTCGTTGATGCCGCATGGGTGGTTATGGAGGATGCCGATCGGCATGGCATGCCGAGCCTCCATGACCTTGCCATTGCCACCCCCTTATAGTTAGCTTAGCGTAGACGAGATTAACATATTAAAAAGTGTAAGATAATAAATATAGGCGAATGTTTATAAGAGTTATATGCAGGGGCAGACCTATATATTGAGTTTGGGTGGCGGTGCCCCTCATGGCTAACCGAAAAAGATAATATTTTAGTGTTATATATATATATATATATATATATATATATATATATATATATATATATATATATATATATATACTAGCTTTCAAGGCCCGCCCGATGGGCGGGCATGCTTTGTAATTTACATTTTAATTTAGTTATGTACGGATATCAGTGATCTTTTACAGATTTAAAATATGTATTAATAAGTAGACATTCATGACTTGTGATTATTTTTTTTTTTTGATGGTATTAGCCAATTTTAATTCATATTTAAGGATGGGGAGGTTAATTATTTTTATAATGATATTAGTTTACGTTAAATATTTTCAAAATTGTTCATGTTGGTTAATCCCCTCATGTATTAATGTAATGTTAACTTTTCATAGTGTTTTTCACTTGCCCGATTTCAGCATAGTAAATTCTAATAGTAGCTACTTGTGGAATCATTTCTAGAAACACATGATTGAAAGCCATAAAGAGTATCTGGAAATAGAAAAACATGAGGTTGTTTATCCCATCGACCCTTGGTGTCAAGTAACCTAGTGAAACCCACGCTTCTAGTATAATTCAAATCCACATCTGCAAATATGCCACATGTTCTTAACTAAATATGAGTGAATCTAGACTTCCACTTGGCATGTACTCATAAATCAAAAGCTTCTCGTCTTCTTGTATGCAACAGCCGAGAAGCTTCATAAGATTTTGGTGTTGAAGTTTCGAATCATTCTTTGTAGGAAAATTCCCATGAGTTGCTTTAACCCGAACACAAATCTAAATTCATCAAATAAACATTTGTGCTCTTATAGGATGAATATTTTCATCTAAAAAACTGTTTAAAGACAAAATTTAAACCAATATCTCAAAGCACATGTTAGCCCCCCATGAAAAGGCTATACTAATTACAATAATCACAAATATATAGATGTTGGTATTTGTTATATTATACCTTGTATCTCTTTGTATTTATTACAATATTGGGCAAATTTCAATATCAGGCAACAAATTCAAAACTGTTAAATCAAAAGTATTGAGAAGCTGTTTGAGCTCATAAGAAGATGATGTTATCTTCATCTTGGTCAATCTTTTTAAACAAACTGAAAATCCATAATAACACTAATCTTACTGGAATAAACCTGAAAAAAAAAAAAAAAAAAAAAAAAAAAAAACTTTTAGGAAAGGAAGCGGACCTTTTTCTGCAATTTGCTGAACCATGTGAGTATATTTTCTGCAATTTGCTCCTGCAAATGTTTTAGCATGTCTAAAACTAAAAGCCCGTGTTTGACATATGACAATGGTCTTTTTCAGATCGAAGGCTCAGACACCTACACATGATGAAAGCACAAAAAAACCACTTTTATTCGTAATGGTCCAAGGGTCATTCCGGTTATTTTCTTAACAAAAATGACTATGCTATGTGTACTGTTTGAAAAATGAAAACAGGAAGAAGAAGACTCTAAAAGTGAAAAACTTTAAAATATTGTAGACGAAAGGAGGCAATCTCATTACTCTTACTTGAAATTCATAGATTTGGGTATGTTCTTTTAACTGTATCGGTTCAAATGACTAAAAAAATGCTAGAAATGAAATGGATTGATATAAACGAAATTCATATTAACTGATATAAACGAAGTCCATATCAACTGATATAAACGAAATTCAAGTTATTGCTTATAGTAACTCATACATTTTTTTATTTGACTCTTATTACCTGATATAAACGCAATTCCAAACGCCCTTCGAAACATTACTGCCTTACTACCTTGGAAGTCGCTACTGCTTGTTGTTTCAGTCTCTTGGATTGTAGATTTAGCTTTTCCATATGCATTTCTTCATATGCAACCGCTATAGCGGCAGATGCTTCACCTTCTTGCTTGTTTCAGTTCTTGGGCCATTTTCAGTTCGTTTCTTGACCTACCAGCGTCTCTGTTTTGCTCCATATGCAATACGTTATTTCACTATGCAATGGCAACATTAATTGTCTAACAGTACACCCGTACAATCAAAAGAATACCTTAGTAGAATTACAATCAGGTCTTAGGATTAAATGACAAAGCTGTAGAAGTCAAAACAAAAAAACACACATGAAACTGAAATTTGTAATAAAATTGGCACTCTAGACCCATTTACTTCAAAATGGGTTAATTCACATCAGCCTGCAAATCTGACTTGGCTCGAAATACTCTGATATTTCAGTTGAACAACCATTGATTGTGCATAAAAACAAAGATATAAGTTACATGTTAAAAAAATGTACCTTTTGGTTTAGCTATATTTTAAAGAGAGAAAGCAGAAGTTTGAGCAATGACCAAATAGTGCTGTAAACGTTGATGGGTTTAAAGTCCAAGAAAATCAGCAACCCTGCCTAATATTTACTACCTGGAAAATCAATTTGTATTAAAAGAAGGTTTGGGCAACTTTCAACCCATTCCATCATGTGCCACATTCCTGAACTATTTGATTGATTTGGTGTAAAACACAACCCGAATTAACCCTTTCATAATGAAATGGGCTAAATGCATGTTTTCCTAAATTGACTCATTAATGGAAATGCAATGATGTATACAGCAGCAACATTAGAAAATGTTGTTTATTATTCTTCCCCATGAAGCGAGTTATCAGCATGGTCCCTACCCTTCATGAAGTTAACACTTAAGTCCTATTTTTTGGTTGTGCTCTGTACTTCATGATCATCCTCCACATTGCCATAAACATCGAGTTTATAACCATTAAGGCAATTCTTTTTCTTACAATAAATCTATCAGCTCTCGGCATCCCTTGGCCCAAAACATCTTGCCCAACAAATACGACCCTTTGTATAACTTCTTCTCCCCATCCTCCTTTACTGCGGACATTCCTTCCCCGGTTTCCAAAAACTTAGGGTTCACGGTGTTAGCATTGCATATCACGTACACCTGGACAAAAAACAGAAAAGTTTGGTAATCGCATACAAAATTTCCATCAGTTATTTTTATGCAAATCTATTAACTGGAAAAAGTATATGGGATTTGAGATCTTACAAATTCTAGGTACTGAATGGTTCGATAACACCGCCCACATTTAGCTTTCCAGAACCTAATGGCGTGATCATAGGTAGCAGTTTCCAAAATAACCGATGGTTGGTTGAGTCATTGCTTAACCCCTGTTTAACATCAAACAAAAATAGTAAGATATCAAAAAAATCTAAGACGCTCAAAATATGAGAAAAACATGAACCAAAAAATCAGTCATTGCACTTGTGTCAAAGGAAATTTGATGCAGTAGACAAAACACTACCAAAATTAATTTGTGTGTAAACAGTGGTGGAGCTGCTAGCTCGAGCAATTGCATACATGTGTTTATTCAACTCTCCATCTTCCTCTTTGATCTCATTCCTCAACGAAAATGACCACATATGCAAGGAGAAATCTTTTATAATGAAATCAAAATCAGCAGGACACAAATTTGGTTACGCATTCAGTGGGCTAAGAGAATTGAGTCATTAACATACTAAACCTTTGTTTGATTTTCATTGTTTTCTACGGTAACTTTCCATTTGCCTTTAAGAAAGGTTTCGCACAATCCACTCCAATCTGCCCAACTCAACGATGATGCCCCTTGTCAAAATAAATTCCACCAATACACACATATTATAATGGGGATCACAATCTTTATCCAAAATTACTGAAACCCATGATCAAGATTAAAAAGTTTGTCAAAATATGATCACAACAATTTTACTGAAACCCATGACTAATTTCTCGTGAACAAACTAATTCAGCTTATGCATTTGATCCACATAAAAATTCCACAATCCCTTGGCTAACTCTTGATCTTTGGCAATTGTTGATGGTTCTGCTAAATTACTATCCGAAAAATACTCACCTGTGAAACCTTTCACTTTAGGATTCAACGCTAGATAGCACGTTATTGCAGCTCCATAAAAAATAATTTAAAGAAACTGTAAACCGCTTTGTGTTACAGTTTCATACAAAATGAAATCTAAAGTACAAATAGAACATGTGCAACATCTTTTACAAAGTACTTCAGAACCTTGTTGACGGTAACTGCACTAACAAAAAAAAGTCAATAAACGATCTCTAATGCCAGTGTATAGTCATCATCATTGTAGGTATGAATGACTCATTGCAGAATTTACCCGATCACTTGGGCGCCAAAAAAGGAAGCTGCAACAACATTGTATAAAACTACAATGATGACTATACAATTCTACAATGATGACTATACGCTGCACATATGGTGAAGAAGCTTTACTTATCGATGCTTGGCATATTGCTACTCTTATATGCTTCATCATGCAGAAGTTCAAGCTTAAATACTTAAAGTTTCGTAAGCATTGCATTTGACTTTGTAAGAATCTTGTCATGGTTATTACGCGAAACACACCTCAAATAATCACATTGAATCCTTTAAAAGGAAGCTCTAATTCATCACTAACAATAACAGTTTTGACCCAATACCAACACATTTGACATGCCTGTTATTACACAAAATACTTGGTGACACCTATTCAACCTAAGATCTCGGTTGGTCGACAATTCATGGACTTCCTGTCGTAGTAAAGGTCTATCAAATTAGGCTAAAAGAATAGGTAAAGCTGTATTTTCAGTTTCTTTTGCATTTGGTACGAAATTGTATCTGCTTCTCCAAAACCATAGTATGCATGTTTGTGTGGGTACCAATAGCAGTAGCAAAGTGCAAGTTGCAACAATAGCAGAAAGTCGCAACAGCAACAATGAAACCAATTGATCAACGAAAGTCGAGATATAGTTAAACAGACCAATGCTGAAGATCACAGCTCCAACACATTATTCATATTCAACTTTTGGATGAGCCTGCCTTGTGAATATAAACTGAATAAGCATAATCAGATTTTCAATGAAGAAAGTATGACATGTTGATAGAATTATACCTTGAATATGTATCAAATCATTAAATGTGAATATAGAGAAGAGGGCGTACCTTTTTTTCTATGACACAAAACCCTAATAAATGTTATTGGGACTATATATAGAAAAAGATATGCATCATTAACACTTGGTAAACATTGTATATTTAGTTTTGCAGGATTTAATTCAAAAATTAACTTGGTCTAGTGGTAAAAATACATGATAACCAATCGAGAGGTCCATGGTTCGAATCCCACATTGGTCTTTTTTTAATAAATCCGGATTTAATTTAAAAAAAAATCGAAATCATGGCTAAAATCAAATTTTCATAAATATTTACGATGACATGGCACACACTACTGATGACATGGCACTAAACATGATGACATGGACTTAATGCATGATTATTTGGCAGTCAATGGTCAAACGCCTCCTGTTATATATAATATATATATATATATATATATATATATATATATATATATATATATATATATATATATATATATATATATATATATATATATTGTAACACCCCCAAATTTAAGTTTGTCGCAGCGGAAAATAATTTAGGTGTTACGGGGAGGATCGAAGTTATAATCTCATAAAACGGCTTAAAAGAAGCGTTTTGAAAGTTATTTGTCATTCAAATAATATTTTTAATAAAAGATGAACCATTTGATTTAAAATCTTATGAAAAGATATAAAGGCTTGAAAGAATGACATATTTGATCTTTACACCATTTTAATTTATCAGAGTAATAAATGCCCACTCCGTGTTTTATCCTGCTCCGTTAAATTACCTGAGATTAAAAGTGTCAACACAAAGGTTGGTGAGTTCATAGAGTTTTATAGAAAACCATTTATTTTGATAGATTTCAGGAATATTTGGTATTGATAAATACAAACAATGATGGAACAAGTATTTGGTAATGTTGATTTTAATCACAGATAAATCATATAATTATTCAATCAAATTTAAATAAGGAATCAATAATCCTAACATGAGCTGGAAACTCATGATGCTAATTTAATCAGATATACAATTTAAGTATGATCAAATTCCTATACAGATGTATCTAAATATATGTTGAAAACATACATTTCCTTTATAGATATTGCACCAAACCTCATGACACACAAGCTTAACAAAAGAGGTGATTTATCAAATCAATGATAAATTTTGCCCTCTTATAATAGGTGATTTGCCAATTCCTATTTGTCTACGAATATAGTGCATCACGACTAATACGACTAACCATTTGCAAATGGCATTCCGTCAAGTACTAGTGGGACAGGAGGTCAATCCTTAACAGGTTTCGAATCTGTTCACTATATTCGCGCTCACATAACAGTGATTAATAGCTCATGATTAAGGGACTTTATGGCGATAAGGTAACTTAGGCAATATCAAGGTAATAATGGGATCATTCAAGATAGCATCATAAAATCAAGTATCATACCACAGTAATCAATTTGGAAATATTATCGTCTGAGTATCAGTAATTCAGTTTAAGTATTTCGCCAGTAACATATGTATATCACATACCACAATAATCGAATTGGAAACATTATCATATGAGTATCAGTATTTCAGTCAAGTGATTCATCAGTAAAATATATATATATATATATATATATATATATATATATATATATATATATATATATATATATATATATATATATATATATATATATATATATATATATATATATATATATATATATATATATATATATATATATATCACATACCACAATAATCAAATTGGAAACATTATCATATGAGTATCAGTATTAAGTATTTCGTCAAGTATTGTATATATCAAATCTTAAATCACAAACCATATTAAATAATTATCAATTAGGAAATTGATTTGAATCATGTATTTTATTCATATACTTATCAATTTATCAAAGTATATGTAAGCATGTATCTCCCCCAATGAGTTTAAAAACAAGTATTGGAAATGGGGCTATGACTCACCTGGATTGATACGGAAATGATGAAAATAAAGTAGGATGAGATTATAAGAATGATTATGGAAACGTCTTTGATACGGAACCTGATAAATAAATTTATCTGAGAATTTGACCAAATACTATTTGATAAATACGAACGAATAATGAATAATATTTATTCGTTATGACGAATAGATGATGTGCAGTGTAATTATTGTGCCATGCATGATATGATAAAATACTTTATTTAAAATATCCATCGAAGTTTTACCTTTTTAATCATAAGTAAAAATATTAACTTTTGAAATATCGTTATATATATTATTAACGTAAAAATAAATAATATATAAATAAAACGTAATAAAAATGCATATGACGTGATGGTTGACGTAAAAATAGAAACTAAAATAAGAATGTCAAATATAATATGTTGGTCCTTGTCCTTTTCCAGTTTTTACACTTTTTATACTAACGGCGTTAGCCTTACACCGTTAGTCCTTTTTATATATAATTTACAATTATAGTCCACTACTTGTCCAAAATAACATTCTAAGCTTGGAATATTAAATAATATCAAGTTTTATCCTATAGATTCTATTTTTACATTTTCAGTCCCTACTTTTCAGTCCCTGGCAGTTTTAGTCCTCCTAAGTGTCGTCGCGTTACATTTTTAGTCCAAAATTACAAAAATGATTATAAAAATTTTTGTAAAATTTTCCGTAGCTTATTAAGTCAATAATAAGCTTATTTCAGCTGTTTATTTGATTAAAAGCTTATTTTTCTAGCTTATGGGCCTTAACGAGCCAAATACAAAAGCCCGTTAAGAAATTTAGAGGCGAGGGCATGGAAATTATTTTGGGCCTGAACTTGGGCTACTTTTGTGATTCCAAAAATGTTTCATATGGGCCCAGTGGGCTTATGGTTCGTTATTTCTTGTTGGGCTCAGTATAAGCCCAATCGAAAATATTAGTTTTCTTAACAAATTTTGAATTTGAAAACCTTATGAATGT
>JARVZY010009706.1:0-2500 GCA_030686995.1 Artemisia argyi
CACCCATTTGAAGAATGAGGACACCCCTCATATTATCTGATTATCTGAGAGGACTCCCCTCTATATGATTATGAAGAATTATGGTATTGACGGCTTATATGCTATGATATGTTTCTGGGCTCGTGGTAGATGACTATCCTTTCTTCTTTCTATTCTATTACTCTTTTATCTATTCCTCATTCTATTTCCCCAATGCACTATATTTCAGTTCTGTTTCATTATCATTGCTTTGTATATGTATCTGTTCACTGGGCTTTTTAAGCTCAGCCGCATTTCCTTTTCCTGCGGCAGGTTTTAGTAGGAAGCTGGGTTATGGGAAGAGAGTGTGACTGGACTTAGAAGACTATGCTTTGGACTAGAGACGATTAGATGAAGTTTCACTTTATTAGACATAGTATTTATGGTTTTGTAACCTTGTAGTTTCAGATTTTCATTTGTAACCCTGAATTTCGTTGTATGTATGAATCATATGCTTGTGTTTGTTCTGATGTGTCACTGTAATGTAATACTTCTACCCTTATCGGGTTGGGGTGTTACATAAGCCTTCGGGTAGCACCACTAGACCTTCAACAAGGTGGAAATTCTCGTATTCCTTATGTACACGTTCATGCGGCTCGGATGAGTATTCTTGTTTATATCGCTACGGCTATAAACGCGTTCTTGTTCCTATTAACAAAACATCCTCTTTTTCTTCGCTCTTTCAGAACCGGTATAGAAATGGGTGCTTTTTCTACGTTGTTTACCTTAGTTACTGGGGGGTTTCGGGGAAGACCTATGTGGGGCACCTTTTGGGTGTGGGATGCTCGTTTAACCTCTGTATTAATCTCGTTCCTTATTTACATGGGTGCACTGTGTTTTCAAAAGCTTCCTATCGAACCGGCTCCTATTTCAATCCGTGCTGGATCGATCGATATACCAATAATCAAGTCTTCAGTCAACTGGTGGAATACATCGCATCAACCTGGGAGCATTAGCCGATATGGTACATCAATACATGTTCCTATGCCCATTCCAATCTTGTCTAATTTTGCTAACTCCCCCTTCTCAACCTGTATCTTGTTCGTTCTGGAAACACGTCTTCTAATTCCATCTTTTCTCGAATCTCCTTTAACGGAAGAAATAGAAGCTCAAGAAGGAATACCAAAACCTAGTTCACTCGCTGAGTCTCTTTGCATCCACGACTGAATGGTTAAAGCGCCCAACCGGGCAAATTCGTAGGTTCGATTCCTGCTGGATGTACTTTTTACGTTCAGTTCAATCGCTGCTCACGGAATTGATACATATAGCTCGCCCTTATAGCTTATGGGGCACTTAACTCGCTCAACACTCGTTCAAAACATCCGCTCTTTCTTCACTCACTAGGGAAAGATAAAGGATAGATGACTGAAAATCCCGCTTAGAGATCGCAAAACTATAGTCAGAGTAGGAGTTCCCATCCGTCGAGGCCTCGTTTTACCTGCCCGGAACTGATTGGTTGCTTGTTGTGACAGCCAAGGTCTGAACATTGTCCCATTTCCCTCATCGGGTTCCTCTCTGTTCATCATGGGGTTGTTGGGATAAAGGTGGGTTTGAGACGCGCGGGTACTCTTGATGCGAAAGGATATGGATCTAGAAGCCGAGATCAAAGCGTTAGTTCAAGATAAGAGCCCTTACGAACCAAGGCTTCTAAAGTTGCCGGAGGGTCCATCATCAAGAATGGCCTAAGATGGTCAGAAGCATTCCTAACAATGCTAGCCACAGCGGAATACTCTGGCAAAACGGGTCGCCATTTCGCGGAATCGAACGCCCTAAGAGGAAGATTTCATTTGCTTTCTGTTTCGTAGAATGAAATTAATCCATGGTCATCGGGATGTCTATGTTGAAAGAGAACCTAACCTGAAGAGTCATTGGTTTTCCAAGTCGGAAAATGAAGTAAACAACTCAGGTGGACAAGAGGCGAACAACTCAGCTGATGAGTCAGCTATACTTTTCAAAAAATAGCCTAATGAGGAGACGATCGTAACCTCCGAGCTCAAAGATGGAAAGCAGATTCTTTTTTTCAGGTTTTGCATAGCTTCCCAAGCGCCCGGCTTTCTTTTTGGGTTCCGAAAGGCAGAGTAGCTTCAGCATCGAGTAGGGTATGGGATAGAGTTCGAGTGAGGCATCAACCATAGATTGCGGAACTTTCAAGATGCTTCCTTGCGAAAGCCAACGGAGTGTGTACTGTAACTCAACCTTCTCATCCATGGAAGGATTCCTTATTTGATGATAAATGTCAATCGAGGGCACCCTCATTTACATAGAGAGAATCAGGCTGTACAGAAGGTGGAAAGCCCTCCTACTGAGCAAGATCATTAATTAATATTAATAAGGAAGCACTTAACTTAGGGCAGCCAGTCTCACTTCACACAGCACAGCGCCTTGCTATTTGCATTCATCCTTGTAACTTACCGAAGCGAGGATCTCATGCTATCATTGAATGGCTACCGAACAGCCATACTCAGGTAACCGGTCTAGGTTC
>JARVZY010009706.1:5000-24788 GCA_030686995.1 Artemisia argyi
TTTGTACACGAATGCGTGAGTTATACCGAGTACTCAGTAAATTATAGACCACTTCAAATCTTCGTTTTCGAGAGGGATGATCAACTCCGCAAATATCAATCAAAACTTGAACCCTTGTATAACTATGCAATTTAAGAAAGCACAACAATTGAAATGGGCGGTCCATATTGGTATCAGAGCTATTCCCATGTTCCGATCTTTCCATTTTTTTTTACCTATTTCTTAGGTAAAGTCTCCCAACTATATTTGAAAATGAATTGGGTATCCATAAAGATAAAGAAAGCTTTCTTGTAGTTCCGCTTCTTGCTCTAAAAATTAGGAAAGACCTGTCGGAAATCACCAGTTGGCTTGGTCCGACCAAGAAAGGCATGGGACTCTTTGGGCATTGCTTGGGTCGAGTGAAGTAAAGACTGGCTACTTCTAATATAAAGATCCCTCACTGCAAACTTTAGATATAATGAAAACCTTTAGTTTAGGAGTCATTCAGGCTAGATCTAAAAAAATAACATAGCCTTCGTATGATCCCTTTCTAGTACCCTATCTTGAGCAGGAAAGTGTTCAGTAGGAAAAGACTGGAAGAAATGGGATTCGAACCCATGCATGATGCAATCTTTTTGTATGTCGATTTAGCAAACCAATGCCTTAAGCCCTTGTGCTATCCCCCCATGATTAGATCAGATAGCCCTTTTGGCAACCAACCCATTTCGCTCTATCATTTCTTCTTTCTTTCCTAGCCTACTCAAAAACGATTTAGGAAGGGCTACCGTTATATACGCAATTAATAAAGGATGCTGAATCATCCACCGAATCCTATGTTTCATCCTAGTTTATTTGATGTGTATACCTGTTTTTCAGTTGGCCTCATGTATATCTAGGCCAATGTGTCTTATTGGGCTTAGTATGTGCTTAGTTTCGATTAATCCTTAGGCTCTTTTTGATTACGTAGAAACTTGGATTATTTTTAGCCTTTGTAATCGTAATGTAATTTCAATCATTTTTTTAGGTTAGTTTCTTGATTTTAGAGCTCGGGGAGTGTCTTGAGTTCTTTGTTTGGTTGCCTGGGGTGGGGTATGCCCCTTCATTTATGTTTACTTCGGGGGTTCTCCTCCATCGGTCAATATATTCTTAGTTACCGAAAAGAAAGACTAGTTAGGTACCGTAGGTAGAGCATATTCCAACACTTTGGATAACCACTTGACATTGGCACCGTGGCCAGGTAGATCCGTCCCACTCTCCGGACCTCACCTCTGCTTTTTTGGAGTACGGGATGACTCGGATGGGCAGATAAAACAGAACCTGTCAGTTACGCCTTTAGGGGCCGCCACGTATAGCTTTAGTTTATGCTGTAGCATCGGTTATTGCTCTGGTTACGAATGACCCAATCTATCTATGGCAACCACCCCTACTTTTAGTTGATGGAGATGCGCACCTAGGAAAGCGCGGAATAGACCTACATGTCGGCCAGTGCCGGGGCAGAGATAGGGACCATGAAAGCATGGGATTCAATCGAACCTTTTCGGGCAATTCCTAACGCAGAAGAGGGATGCTAATAAGCTGACAGCTTAGGCATGGCTTCAATAGCGAAAGAAGTTCTTTCTGATTTGAATCAAGAAAGACAATGAATTTACGAGATCTTGATCCGTTCAGTGCCTTCACTTGTGAACAACAGGGACCCATTCTGTTGATTGCTTCTCTGCCCCAGCTCTAACAAACTGGTTTTTCTTTCTCACAGAATTAGGGAAATCATTAGATTCTTCTTCCTTCTTTCGGTAACATATACCGAGATAGGCTGGGAAATCCCCCTTCGATAGACAGGTGGCAACTTGACCTCTAAGTAAGGACAGGAACGCCCGTGCCCAATCAAACACCACAATCATGAAAAGCACCTGAACCGAGACATAAAGCTGAACCGCTGAAGGAACCTCTTTCCGTTGTTAAAGCAAGTACGCTTTTCAAGCTTTTTCCTTACTCTTACTAAAGCAGGCACACGCAAAACTCTCTATTTGGCTTTTCACTGAAACCAATACGTCTAAACATAAGGTAGGTGCTTTCACGACTCACTAAATGGGGGATCAAAATCTTTGCGCAGTAGAGGAGTCAAAAGCGGAGGACGAACCGAATGTAGAGGACACAGCATATCCAGGGAAGGAAGATGGACTGGACTCACTCTCATTCATGGCATGGGCAAAAGCAGCCCTAATGACTTTCAGTGAAGATATGCTTATACGGCGAAGTCAGTCACAAAGTCTATGTTCGTATGCTTTCATTCTAAGCCGACCATCCAAAAAGGATGTGCACAATTGATCATTGACCGCAGTCTTCTCTTTTCTCTCCCAATGTGGGGCACTTTTTTCGGTTTTTTTTTCTCTTCAGCACAACACTCAATGGTGATGCATGGCGTCATTACTGAATCCTTTCATTGACCTTTCTTTTCTATAACGAAAAAAGCCCCCTCTCGGTGATGTGGGTGAGAAACCCAAATCAGAAAAGCTCAGCAAGCCAATGGCTCAACGGTTCTCACCACCCTCCTCTGGCGCAAACACCGTTTGCTGCGCTGCGCTCATCATGAGAAGCCGAGGAACTCTCTTGGGTGGACTTCACGATGATAGTCAGTCTGAAGTTTTCTACTATGCCATCTTTATTAGTTTAACGACCGGGCTTGGGGGTTGGTCTCAGTGGTCAATGAAAATGTACTAGTGTGCTGTCTTAACATGCAGAAATTTTATTAGACCGCTAGCTTTACCAGCGGTAGGAGGGTTAAAAGACGGTGCATGAGCGAAGTAGGATCCTCTTTTTTTGTATCTCATCGACGATATTCTTTGGTTTTGGTACATAACAATTTGCATAAGCAAAGTCGAATATTTCTTACAAATCTAGATCCTGCACTCTCATCTCTAGTCTCTAGCTATCATCTTAGTATATTAGTCAAGCTATATCTTGTACTTTCTTGGGCCTAACTAAGAAAAGAGAACAAGAGAAGAAAAGCAAAAGCAAATACGACTTTCAGCCAGGCTGCTTCATTCAAGTCTAGGACTTAGGCAAGACTTATAAATTGAGCAGTTATAAAGCAATCGCATTTCTCGTCTCTCACTTAGCTCTGATCTGGTGTCGTCGCTCACAGTCCAAGAAGAGTAGTCCTTTCATTGGCTAGCGGGATTACGCTTAATGGGATAGACCGATCATCGCTTCCTTCCTCTACGAGTTCTGGAGTCAAGCCAGCAAAGAAGTAGACTCCTTTTTCACTGGCTAGGGATATTCGACGTTTAATGAGATAGTATAGTTCTAGACTAAAGCTAGCAAAAAACAAGACTGAGGTCGATAGGGGCATTACTAGTAATTGCTAAGGTGCTTTATTAAGTATTAATCACGCTCATCTCCAGTCTCTTTCCAGCCTTTGCAATTTCATATACTATTCCCGTATGCCATATCTCTTATTCAATCTTGCTATACGCCCAAGCTCTCCCCCATCGGTAGTTGGAAGCAGAACTGAGACTGGATGTGACTGAAGGAAAAGGGAGATAGGTGTGATAGGAGGGCACGGTTAAAAAGGTAAGCGAAGGCTCTCTCTCTCTCTCGCTCTGTGGTCTTGTGTGAACTCCTTTCCACCCATTATTGATCTTCACTCTAAGTGAGCAGGTCAAAGCAGTTGAGGTGATAGCAATAGTAAGCAGGGAAGCAGAAGCAAAAGGTCTTCAAAGAACTTTTGTGTAATAAAGCTTCTTGGTCTCATTTCATTGGTCTCTAAGGTAAAGTCTCGCTTAATCATTCATCTTTTTCTGTAAGGCCTCGGGCCCCACGAATTCTGATTTCTGTTTTTGTTTGTATTCAAGTGTTGGTAGCTTCTAGCCTCGAGCTGGAAAGTCTCATTGAGTTCCCAGCTAGGCCTACGCTACGATCGTTAGAACTCCCTTCAAAAAGTCGAAAGCCGGTCGTCTGCTAAAGCCTTAGAAGCTGAGGTTAGAAAAGGTTTCTCCCGCTATTGCTAGTTCTTCCGTTGTTGGTAGTTGCTTAGGTCGGGTTGTTGATTTTTCAGAGCTTTTTCAATTCTTTCAGAACCTTTCGTATGCGCCTATTGGAAGATTTGGGCTACCTCCTCTCTTTCCGATCTCATTCAGATAATAAGCCAGTCCGGTTTATTAGATAGTGAATGGGTAAGAGAGGTGCTTGGTCTGTCTCTGAATGTGGGCCTAGAAGCATTAGCCGAGTCTCTGAATATTCCCGAGGGTTCTCAGGATAAAGACAGCCTTAAGGTGCTAACGGAGCTTCCACGGTCTCAGTCCATGAAGGTGCTTGCTTTATTGGTTGGCAGCTTAGTTATAGTCGTTATGAAGAATGAAGGAGCACTGCTGCACTTCCACGACATGGGAAAGGATCATGGGATGAGGAAAAGAAAGAAAAGATGCAAGGTGAAATGAGTTCAAAGGAATTAGTTAAGACACGCTTCTTTAGCACAGGCCACGGAGTGAAGTTGGAAGGTTCAATGAACTACGCGAAGGGAAAATCTTGGGTGCTATTGTTGTTTATATACAAGTGGAGTAGACAGCGAGCTCCGCTTGAACAGAAAGCAGCAAGCTGCAAGCACTACTCCAAAAGCAGTGAGCTCCGCAACAAAAGCGAAGCGAGCCGCGGTAGCCTATTCAGTTTTTCAGCTGCATCGTACCGGGAGGGGTCCGTACCTCCTTTAGATAGAGCTTCCCTGATCCTAATGTAGAGCTAGAACTACTGCTACCGTGGAATCCGCGGTCACACATAAGTATCTCGCCTTCCAAAAAAAGCGGCTGCTAATTAGCACTAATGCTAATGGGGACCATCGATCAAGAAGGACTTCGGAGACTGCAATCGAATTGATCAAAAAATAGAAATAGGGCCAACTCTTCTAGTTGCGCCTCTAACCTTACTACGCTACCCTGATAAAAGGTCGAATTCAGCAGGACTGCAGGCACGAAATGCCGATCAAATCCGTTAAAGGAAGCCTAATCAAAGCGGGCAAACAAGAAGATCTGACTGAGTTGATGATGGACCGGATCTCGAAAGGCGAGAGGCTTTCATAAAGACGTATGATAAACGGAGGGTCGAGAGAGGCTTATTGCACGATCCACCCAACCCAGCTAAGCTAATAAATGCTGCATAAGATAAGTGAGTGGGAGGCCGGCCCCCGCCCATCTGGAGGTGCACACCCATTTATGAACATATACAAAGGGCTAAAGAGAGAAGTCCATGGAGAACTACCAAATCCAATGACTTTGATTTGTTCGTACCATTCTGTCATCGATCACTGCTGGGTCGCTTGGTGAGTCACCCAAAAAAAGCATCGAGAAAGGTCAAGCATATATGTTTTATGAAATGATCAGCGGTTTCATTTATGCTATGCCTTGCATCGTGTTCGTCTGTGTTTATTGAGCTTTCAGCGCCATGCGCTTTGCTTCGCTTTATAAAAGAGAAAGAGCCTTGTCTTGCGAGTGAAAAGAAAGGGCAAGCGATAGAAAGGATAGTCCCTCGCGCGTTCGCGAGAACTACTAGAAAATGGTGAGATCATTAGATTATTAGTGAAAGAAGGACCAACGACGATCCTATCCTAAAGGAAAAGAAGGAGTAGGAGGAGTCAGTTTTTTTTGAAGATCGAGGAATCAATCTCCCAATTATGCCATTCGGAAGGAGTCTTCTACAGAGGGAAAGCCTGTTATGAGTAAGTGGAGAGGAAAGATCTCCAGAGATTCTTATCTCATTCCATTCCAGTGGCTCAACCAGTAACCAATGGCGAAAACTAAAAAATCCATGGTTTCCCGGTAGAACCCTATTTCGCCCAAGTTGTTTCAGAACCGGAAAAAAGAAGCGGTTTTTCGCACAGCTTGCGCATAGTGCAGGTCCTACTTGTATATCGTATTTGGCCGAAGAAGCATCGGACAGGTTGGAGTTCTTACCTTCTTGGGATTCCATGGACCAAGATCTGCTTTTATTATATGGGCAATACCAATCTACTTTAGTAGATCATATGGATGTAGAAAAAGCTTCTCATTTTGATGAATTGGAAACATCTCTTTTCCATTTCTATTTACCCAGTTCATATCTTTGTTTCGTGTGTTACCCGGAGGAATTCGATCTCTTCAATCTCGGGATACCACCTAAATAACTATAATTGCGGCCAGAGAGTCAAATAGGTCGGGAAGAAAGAGTCTGAGGTTGGGTTGGACGACATACATCTTGGTTGGTCCCACCACCACTGGGGATTGGACATATATATAATCTTTCTTCTAAAAAAGTCTTATATTATATATATATATAATTTGATATTCTTATTTATTTAAATAGCTGCAAGACCACAAAACGGGGTGAAAAAAACCGAAAGCCCTTCTTTTAAGTTCCTCCCAGATACATGGCTTACATACTCGGCTCAACATTCTTGGAAAACAATCGAATCGAGGGTCCGGAGGAGAATTGGCCATTCAATCTTGTGAACTAATCGAGACCGAAATTGGAGAAAGAGATACGAACGGAAAGGAATAACCAATCGATGAAAGAACATGAAACCATTCTGTTTCAATAGAGGTAAGAGAAAGGGTTGGGGGCAATGAAGTAGGTGAAGTGGTTAGATTTTGCGACTGTTCCCACCACTGCTGGATGTGATTCCAAGAGCCGAACGAGAATGAATACCACACAGAAAAGTCAAGACCAGGCTCCCTAATGGAATGTTTAACCGATCCATTCCGGATCGACCGAATTGGTACGGAAGTTGTAACATGGGAAAACCACGGAAAACACGACTTATTTGAATAACCCGGTGACCTACCAATTGTAGAAGTAGGATTTTGATAAGCAATAAGCACTTAAATAATACAATTCAAGTGTACCATCTTCTTTCTCATTTCGAGGAAAAGGTGCAGAAGGAAAAGGAAACAACGGAGGGATCCGAATCGGACCTAAATGGGAATGACATGAAAAGTCTTTTTCAAAACCTAGCATTAAGGGCGTTACGACGATATATGAGAGGAATGGAGAAAAACTCGTGATTGGTGTGGAGGGGAAGGTCTATTTATAATATAGTTCAAGAAAGAGTCGTCTCATTTCCTTACTTCTTCGTTCTTTCAAATTCATTCACTTCAAGACTGGTTCGGAACGCCGCGTAACATCATCTTCAAGCAACCTCCATTGTACCGGTGCGACCACTAAAGAATTGCTTATACACTAAACAGCTGCTTATATACGCTTACTAAAAGACTGACTTTCATTCATAATTAATTCATTAGGCCAGCGTGAAACTAAGAAAGATAGATGTGCCTAAGGCGTAAGCAAACTGTGCACGCTAAGAGAAGAGGAGAGATGTTCGCAATGACTACCACAAGAAAGCCGCCCCTTGTCTCTAAAAGGGCCCGTCACTTCGTTCGTACCTTCTTGGCTTAGGCTTGCAACTTCACTTACTTTATGGCCTTGCCGCCTTTTTCTAGCAGAAGCTAAGCGCTTGAAAAGTGCGCTAAGAAAGGTTGCTTCTGTCGGCCTTTATGTGCAACAGTCCACCAGTAGCGGAAGATAGGGTTACCGTACATACAAGAGTCTTCCAGTTCTTACGGAAGCTCTTTCTTACCAGTCAAGTAGTACAACAGCTGTATCTTATCTTATAGCCCGGCGCGGCGGGTCTTTTAATTCAGTAGATAGAAGAAAGTATTAGATAAGGAGTAGGTGAGTGAGTCCTCGCTGACCTGAGCGATTTCGATCACCTAGCAGGCCTTTTATTTGATAGGTAACATCGCCAAAGCGTATCATCAGATTTGACTATGAAGGAAGGAACTCGGCGGAAGATCGGTCTGCAAGAAAGGCCTACTTATCCACGGGTTCATTGGCAAAACCGCCGTAGGAATGGAGACCTTTCGATAGAGCAGAGGCGAACTGATCAACGAGAAAGAGGCCCTACTCACTACAAAGGAAGACACCACAAGATCAAACTGCACTCTTGCCTCTCCCGCATCAAGTTGACCGCCAGGCTGGAGCTTCGTAACATGTTGACGAAGACTTCCGAACTGAGGGTTCGGTCAGTACAAGAGACTACTTTGTCTCCTCGGAAGAAGAATAGCCCCGCTCTCTAGCCGACTAATCCCGTTGATCAAACTGGGAGGGAACGTGTCACATTAGAGTTGAACGATCAGAGGTGTCCTCTAATCACTACGATGAGCTGGTCCCTCTTTTAGTAGACTCAGCTATGAATATTCATGAAAAAATGAATGCCGGGCTCTTTCTTTCACAGCTAATCCCATTTTCTTAATGCCAATACTTTCTCTTTCGTCGAGCCCCGAGCGTACTTGTGGTTTGGAGTAATGGGGAACAACATCATTTATTACCCCCATTTGTGCGTTAATCTTAAAAAGTACTCCAAGTATTTTGATTTTTTTGATTAGAGTCATTAGTGTAGTTTATTGTAAAGTATGTAAAAATTCAAGTGTAAGGGGAATGTACATTCCCTATGAGTTATTATTTTTTATGGTAGAATAAAAGTGTATGCAAAAAAAAATTGAAAAAAATATAATAATAAAAAAAGGAAAAGAAAAGAAAAAAAAATAGAAAAAGAAAAGACAAAAACATAAGGGCTACCATCCGTTTCTTTTATTTATGTTTAAGTCAAATAGTGTCTTGAAAAAAAATCCAAAAAGAGTCGTAGTTAGTTCAAGTTGAGTCGAGTCTTGGCTTAGCAACGCCTCATTGTACATGTAGTTAACTAAGACAATTGACTTGCCACCAGTAAAATATCTGTTTATCCAACAAAACCATGTTTTCCATATCCCCTACACCTAACGTTATAACCCTTTAAAAAGACCTCTTTGATAGTTTTCCTAGGTGCTTACTCCAAGTGGTGGAGGTTTTGATCCTTTCCCAAGCCTATGGTAATCTATTTACTATGACAGGTAATGAGTGATATTTCTCCATTTCTAATTAAGATATATATATTTACAACACCCGAGAGATGAGAGTATCCAAATACTTAATGTGAGGTACTAGTGTATAATTTCCGTGCTTGTTTTGACTAAGGTAGAACGATCATTTGTTGCAATTACTTTTATATTGGTGTTAAATGACCCCTAACTTGTATTTTTATTGGTGGAAAAGCTCATTTGCTTGAGGACAAGCAAATCCTAAGTGTAGGGATATTTGATGAAGCGAAAAGTGTACCGCTTTTAGGGGGTCATTTAAGCCCTAATTCGAGATTATTTGATCAAATATTGCCCTAAATCATTCCATTTGTCATTTTAGGTACTTTGGAGAAGAAATCTGGAAAAGGAAGCATTTTGGACGTTTTTTGAGCAAAAAGTGAAGAAAATGGCAAAGTCTCCAAAATATGCTGAAAACAGTACCTGAAGGCGTCAAGAATTGCTCTTGATGGTGGTGTGTGGGAATTGCACCAGGCTTTACCTCTTAAAAGATCTCGAGAAGCTTACAACCCCCACCAGGCAGTGTACCTGATCGTTGTAGTATAGTATAGTGACAAGTACCGGGGGATTGATCGTTCAACTCAGGAATAGTGTCGTTAGGATTAGAAAGCCTGAAAACTAGGTCTAGAGGTGAGGGATGATTCTTTTTGTATTTTTATATTTTATGAAAAGCAAGTAAAAATCTCGGGTTTTAGAGGAGTGGGCAGAATTAGTTGCTAGTCAACTAACCCAATAACTAAAGATGCAATTAAAATAAAATAACAAAAATGCAAATCAAGCTAATTACTAATGTGGAGTGAACAATAAATGGGAAAATTGTGTTTACTTAGATTTCATTACTCCCTAGATATCTTTTACAGGTTGATAGTTTGTTACAGTTGCGTGGATGACGGGTTATATTCCTTAATACCATTCGTGGGGTGGCGTACGTACTTCCCCAACTCTATAAGCTCCTACTTCACTCCTATGTCGAGCCTGCAAGAAGCTCCTAACATGGGATCACTATAATTCGCTCATGCATTAAATACAACCATAAAAACCTTAGTACACATTGGTTCATGTTTCTTAAGACGTTCAAGCAAGTTACACTATGGAAGTCTACCAGTTTTCTTAAGCCTAACATCGTTCATCCATTACAACTATAAACAAGCAATCAACCTATAATCAACATCTAGGTTTCATTACATCTAAGCAAACACACAAGAGATCTAGCCTAGCATGTTAAAATCAAGACAAGCGTAAGAAATATTCAAACAACACATAGACATATTGAATGAATTGAAAGGATACTTATCTTAATTGAACATGAAAGGTTTCAAGGGGTGAAAACCCTTGAAAATATTGTAAAAGTCGAGCTAGGGTTTATTCAAGTCGTCCCTAAAATTCTCCTCTACTTTTGAATGAAAATTACAAAGACTATATATAGATTTTCTAAGGTGACGGCATCAAGAAGAAACTTCTGACGCCGTCAACCCGCCGCCCATAATAAAATCGGATTGCCTAGATCCAGATCTGACGCCGTCATGTGTAATGTTGTTCTGGGCCGTCACCACTTTTACTCTTGACGGCCATGCTTTGACGCCGTCATATTTCCACTGGGCCGTCATATTTCCACTGGACCGTCACTATTTTTGCTCTTGACGCCGTCATCAAATTGCTCTTGACGCCGTTAGGTACTGTTCCCAGCAAGGAAAATTAAGACTTTGCTGTTTTCTTCACTTTTATGCTCCAAAAACATCCAAAATGCTTCCTTTTCCAGAATTCACTCCAAAAGTACCTAAAATCAAAAAAGGAACGATTTAGGGCATTATTTGATCAAATAAATTCAAATTCCGGCTTAAATGACCCTGTTAATACAAGTATCGCCTAAAAACGTTATTTATATTTTACGATCTTTGCTAAGTTTTGTTAATGACAAAGTATGAACTTTAGCTAGGAGTAAATCATCACTTTAAGTGTTTAAGTCTTGTTTAAACTAAGGTTTTCATTTCTTTTAAACAAAACATTGTTTTTATTTCTTAAATTAGAAAGTGTCTTGTCACATCACATTTATTTCTTAAAATAGTAATGTCACATCACATTTAGGGCAAACTTTGTCAATATACATTTATGGTAAGAAAGAGTGCTTGACTAACCTTATGCTTGCTTGCAAGTCTTGTGTTTGACTAGGTGTAATGTGATGTGACCTTGTTTGGTTTGGAAGATTTATTGCAAAAACCAACTACAGCCCTGACGGTACCCTGGGGATACACGGGCGGAACCCTTCTGAGGGGTCCGCCGTATCCGCCAGATCTGCAGAAGGTTTGCTATAAATACCAAACCATTTGTTAGTTTTGAGTCACTCCTTTAGGAAATATTTTCATATACTCTCTCAAACTAACTCAGTAACATTTTGACTTGTGTGATTCTCTTATGTAGCAAGGGACTTCACAAGATTATTCAAGAAGTTACAAGCTTCAACTCTTAAGTTGCAAGTCTTGGTAGCTTGGTCATGTATAAGCTTTGGTAGTTTATACTTCATTTGTGTCATGTATGTAGAAGTGATTGGTTAGTATTTTAGGCCTCAAAATACGTAGTGTGTCAGGAGTTGTTGTACCCTTGTAAAAGAACTAACAGGAGTTGTTGTACCCTTGGAAAAGAACTTGACATCTAGCTTAGTGTCGGTAAAAGTTTAAGCGACGATGGGAGTAATTGTACCCGTGTAAAAGAACTCGACATCTAGCTTAGTGTCGGTAAAAGTGTAAGCGACGTTGTAAAGGTTTTCTCCGCCGGTGAAAGGAGCTTGTTGATTAGTGCTTATAACTCTCGAGTTGGAAACTCGGGGCGTGGATGTAGGGCAAGGAAAAAGAGTCCTTGTAGCCGAACCACGATAAACAATCGTGTTGTGGTTTGATCGTTTCTTTCTTTATCTTTGCTTATTACATGTTGTCGTTTAGTTAGAATCGCTAATCACATATAAAGCTTTTCAAAGAATTAAACAAGTAAAGTTGTGTTTATATCTTTAAAACAAATGTAAAGCTTTTCAAATAACTAAACAAGCAAAGTTAGGATCATCGCAAGTAAAGCTTTTCAAAGTATGAAACATGAAAAGTCAGAATAGTTATTCACATGAAAAGCTTTTCAAAGAATCAAACATATAACGTTGTGTTTATATAATTAAGCAAACGTAAAGTTTTTAAAGGATATTCAAGCTTAAAAAGGATTTAAAAAGCGGTAAACTATTCAACTCCCCTTCTAGTTTTCCACAATTGGCATCAGGAGCTACGTTACTCAGGATCTTTAAAATAGAATGTATTTTAAAACTTGGATCGATCCATGGATTTTAAAAATATCAAAGAAGGGCAACCTATTCAAAACCGGTTATTTGAAAAAAGAAAACTTACTTGAATGGGAAAGTAATTTTTAAGAACTATGTGAAATCAATTGATCAAGATCTTTGGCATATTATTTCTTTTGGTGATTTCAAACCAAAGAAAACAAATTTTGAAAACCAAGATAACTATCTTGAACTTGATAAAAATACTAAAGCTAAAACAATGATTTATAAAGCTTTAGTACAAAATATGAAAGAATGTATTTTTGTCAAATGGCTAATGATATTTGCAAAAATATGTTAAACTTTCATCAAGAAATATGTCAAGCCAAAGATGATCAATTTGATCTCACATATGAATTAGAAGTCTTAATAATATTAATAGATAGATATTTAGTTGAGATAAATACATGTACTACTAGTTTAAATGTTTTAAATGAAGGTGTAATTGAAGATGATTACTCATGACGATCTCTTAGTGGACTTGCTTACGATTCATGGAATAACAAGGATGAAGATGAAGCCAACCATCCGGTTTGTGATTCTCAACTAGATAAAATATCAAGCAAGGTACATTTTGAAACCAAACACTTTTACTTTGACAAATTTATCCTAGAGTTTTCTAAACTAGAAAATGAGTCTAAACGTTTATGCAACATGAACCTAAAAACTATCTTTAACAATGAGGCTTCAAAATCTTTTAAGAATATCTTTGAAAAGGAAATCTTGTTAGAAGATAAAATTTCTAGACTTGAGAGTAATGTTGAAATTGATCTAGAATGTAAATTATGTCTAGATTACAAATATGACATTAAAAAGCAAAATGAGAAAGGAAAAATGTTAGCATAATTTGATGAAAGCTCAAAATCTCTTGAAAGATTGTTGAGGAGTCAAAGGTTGTTTAAAGATAAAAACGGATTAGGATTTAACTCAAAAGCACCATCAACTAGTAATACAAAACAAGTAAAATTTGTCAAACCTAGAAGAGAGATTTAGAGGTAATTCAATCTCAAATAGAAACTCATGATAAAAGTATTAAGATTATCATGCTCTATGCCTTTATATGATTATCTAACCTTCTTGGATACATGAGTAATTGAGTTTCAAAGCGTGTCGTCAAACCAAGATTTTACACGTAGTGTTTATCCTCTTGATAGCATCTCTATGCAATTTAAAAGGTACGCATTACTTCAACTCGACTTTGATTGTCTCTTGTTTCTAGCATTATGTGTTGGTATATGTGTTATTAGTAATACTCTAAAGTGTTTACCTGCTATTAGCAATAACTAAGATTAGATTCTATGCAACAAGGAATTTCGTCATTAGTACTAGTAGAAGATATAAGGTGTTTTGGTTCTTTAACCATCAAGAGATAAACACGAAAAACTCTTGAGTGAGTCTCACTCAACTGTTGCTTACAAGTGAGCTAACTAAGAATTTCCTAAGTATTAAAATGTCTAACACTTTTGTGATGCTTGCAAAACAAACCTTTGTTAAATAACATTCTCAAATACTATACTTTGAGTCTTAAATTGTATTTTTCTTTAATCACTCTTTTATGATAATCTCACATAAAACACACAAGGTGAAATAAATCACACAAGCATACATTTGGATGTGTGAAATAAAATGAGTTTTCAACATCTAGGATTTACACATCAAATGTGACACATAGTCTCATGATGTTGTACCTCTTGGACTTTTTCAAAACAAATAGAGTTCGTAGTTTCTTAAGTAAGAAAACCCAAAGAGTCGAGGAGTCGTTGAATATAACATTTAACAAGTAATCTCCTCCTTCTAAGATATCATCTTTGGTAGATGATGACTTAATCGAAAGTCCAATGATGGCAAGACAAGTATGAAGTAAAAGTACAAAATAACATCTTCTCACCTTGAATCAAACATTGAATCAAGCAAAATTGACAATTGTTATAAAACTTGATTTATAGGTCATAGTTGTGTCTAAACAAATTCAACAAAAATAATTTTTGGAATTTAGAGTAAAACAACTAGTGAAACAAAATATATGTTTCGAAGTAATCATGTGATTATAAGTGTCAATATTTGAAAGTCTTTTTGATAATAAAAGCAAACTCCAAAAGCAAGGGATTTTAACTTAAAGACATTCTTAGTTACTCTCTTGTTCTCAATGGTTAAGTTATTGATGACTTATCAAGAATGAGATTAGTAAATCCGTAGGTAAAACTAAATATAGAGAAATGTTCGGAAGACTACTTGTTATCATAAAAATTAGATCCAACATTATGTTTAGCATTTTTCTATGTGCTCGTGTTAAAGAAGATCCTTAAAACAACTCTTTAGTTGAGCTTGTTTGGATACATCATAAGGTACTACACAACTAGGATTATGGTATCCCAAAAGAACGGGAATAGAAACCATAGTGTATGCCAAATGGAATTATGCCGGTAATAAGTTGATAAGAAAAGCACAAGTGGTACTTGGACTTTTATACTTACTTACCCAATGATTCTCCAAAACACGTAAGGTTCTCAAATTAGTTTCGGATGGAGAAGCACATAAACAAGCTCCACTTGAACAAGCTGACTCATGTCGACAACAGAATTCATCTCATCAACATTGTTATCCCTTCAACAAAGGAAGCATCGACTTCGGCGACAATTCAATCCATTATGTTCTTAATAGACATATTGTGATCCATCATCATCACCTTGGTAAGATTGTTCATTGAGGAACGTCTTAACTAAGAAAGTCTTCTACGTTAACCATTCCATCAACGCTTTCACAAAATCTCTTGAATGTGAAGCATTCATAATTCCTAGGCTTAGTCAAAGACTCATAAGACCTAAAACCTTAGTTTTGAACATTAGGATAAAACCACAAAAATCAAGACAATACCTTTTGAATTTTTCCCTGCAGCACCCATGGTACCCTCAGACCATACGGGCGGAACCCACTTTTTGGTTTCGCCTGGTCCGCCAAAGCTACAGATTGTTTTATTTTTAATTTCAAAATCAAACACCCTCTTAACTTTAACATTAACTTTCAAACAGCCATCACCCTCTCAAAAACACATATCCTCACGAAATTTAGGGCTTTCAATCCAATCTCTTCAAATCCAACTAACTTTATAAGTATTCTAATCACAATTGCAATTTTGATTCAAGTATAACATTCTTATTTATAATCATTAACTAGAATCTTAGGGTTTATGCATAAAACTTCTTGATTCATGAAAAACTTGGTGGCTAGCCAATTATGTCTTCCATTAGTTAAGAATTGTATCCTTTTTGTTGTTAATTTGATTTGCTAAACACACCAAGTGCATTGTCTTTCAAAAATCGCATCCAAAACTAGAACATGATTCATCACCACATTGTTAAAACAAATGAAAAACATCGTTAAAACATCACTTGCATACTATCTCTTGAATGCCAAAGGGGATACATAACTAATATGTATTTTCGGATACATTCAATCGAAGACACATTCAATTAGGAGAGTGTTGGTTATCTTTTGTTTTTATAACAAATTTGCATAACAAAACAATTTGGGAATCAAAATGAGTCAAGATAACCAAGTCTCCACATTGTTTGCATATAGGAACACATTGGAACATCCACATTGTTTAAAGTCATTAACATATAATTTTGTGTTTTCTAGGAATCAACATGCCTCCCGTAAATAAATCCGATCACAAGGAAACCCTTAAGTACATGCCCAAACACCATAGGACCAAAGGTCTCAACCCAGTTCAAGTAGAAACCTTTAAGGCATTAGAAAAACGCTATGTTCACGAAGGTAGAACCATTGATCCATCCTTTCTAGAAGGAACATCTATTCGCCAAAACTTTGCCGCAATTAACTTTGATTGTCTCCTTGATATCGATGAGCCAATTTGTCCTAGGTTCATCTTGGAATTCTATGCACCCGTAAACCTCTCCACAAATGATTTTGGTAAGATATCATTAAACTTCACAACAAATCAAATACCCAATTTCATAGATCTAAAAGACTTAGCTATCATTTTTGGTGTCCCAAATGAGGGTACTTGTCTCTACACGGATAAGTGGCCTATTTCAAGCCTTGACTCGGTTGAGCGTTTTCATCCATACGACACACCTCTAGCTAGTAAGGAAACTATTAAGGAACATCTCTTTGTTAGAACCTCTACCACTAGGGTGAATCGTTCGGGGAATATTGTAGATAAGGATCCTTTTGGTATGGAGCTCAATGAGCTTAAACCACAATTTAAGAAGTGGGAAGAAATCCTTAGAGCTAACGTCATAAGTACCATAGGAAATAGAGATCATATCAACACATGCCTTTGCTACATGCTCTGTAGCATTTCCACCGGTCAACCCTTCAACTTAGCCTACTACCTAGCCAAAAGAATGGTCGACATACCCTTAGTTAGAACAACTGCTCTTCCTTATGGAATGCTTCTTACTAGCCTCTTTAGAGCAATCTCACCCATTCCTCCTAACGATAATGGAATTCGCCTTGACTATTCTCTCGTACCACACATCTTCGTTCCTCTAAGTGATAAACGAGTTTTCAAAAGTAAGGGCAAACGTACTCGCTCACCTACACCATCATCATCATCATTCAACATGAGCGAGGACGATAAACTTCCTAACTCTAAGTTACCTCCTTTAGAATACCTTCAAGCACTCCCCGTCATTGACAATGCATCCGAAGAGTTCAAGCAAACCAAAGGAATGTTCAAATGCTTTGGAAGGTACCTAAGCAAGCTCAATAAGAAGATTGACCGATTGTGAGAAGATTAAGGAGTGTTTGGCTTATGAATGCTTTAGAACCGTTTATGTGATAAACTACGTGATTTGTATTGTTTTTAACTTTCATGGTTTATTATATTTGTCGGATTATGTTTGTATGAGCTTTTATGCATAATGACAATGTTTGAGGAGTTTGTCAATTTTTTATGCTTATGGCAATTCTTACTAAGTATAGTGAAATCCTCGACCTCAAGGTAAAGTCCTATGATATGTATGTTTACGTGTCTAATTTTTGCATTGCCTAACCAGAAAAGCATTATCTTTTTGATTTTAGGAGTTTTTGAAAATTTTGAAAATCGTCTCGCGGGTCAAAATCGTGGACTGCCATATTTTTCAGCCCTGGCGGATCTGACGGTACCCACAATTGGGTTCCGCCAGTGTAATTTCTGGGTAACCCAGAATTGGCCCAACGGACCAGACGGAACCCAAAACAGGGTTTCGCCTGTGTACAGCGAGGGTTCCGCCAGACACCTGCAGAAATTTTTTGTCATTTTTCTTAAAGTCCAAAACTTGTAAAGTTTCAAACCATTATCCTAAGTGAGAAACATATTCCATTAACTCCAATAACCACATTAGAACAACTCTCACTCACTAAAACAATTAGGAAGCCACTTCCCTCCAAAAATTCAAATTCAAACATAACTAACCCAAGGAACCCTTTTAAAGGATCCTTCAAACCATTGAAACATTTTCAACCAAATCACATCCCATGATCACAAAGCATTGAGTGTATATGTTGGTCTTTCACTTCACCTTATTCCATTGGATTGACATGCAATGATTTTACATGTTCATGAAAACTTTGTAAATCATTTGAAACCTCAATCTTTGAATGGTAGAACATCAAATCCAAACACCCATTTCAACATCTCCTTCATCCTATAAATTTGAAAGTTTTGCAACAATTCGAATCACACCATCACCATTAAAACTTCTTCTCTCAAAACATCAAAACCACACCTTTGAAATGACTAAATCCAACACATCATCCGAGTCATCAAAATCCTTCTCAAAAACCACTAGGATTAGTGTTAAACCTTGTTGCTTCAACAAAACCGTCAAGTCAAGCTCATCTTCTTCAAGTGATGCTTCGCTTAACATTTTTTCACCTATCCAAGATTTCCTTAACCTCACTACCTCAACACCATCCCCAACACATTGTAATAACAATGTAATCACCTTTCAAGATTTGCTTAATCTTGATACTCCAACACCCTCTCCAACACATTGCTACGCAAACATGGCCACCATTTCTCCAACAACTAGACCTTCAAGTGATTCATCATCACCTTCTCAACAAGCTCAACCATCAAAAACTCCATCACCAACAATTTCACCAATGGAACTTTTCCATACACCACCAACATCACCACTACCTTATTTAGAAACATTAGAAGACCTATCACCCAAATCATCAAGTCCACCATCCTTGTCACTCTTTGACACCATTGCTCAAATGGAAACCCAACAACAACCTAGTGAGCAACTAGATGATGAACCCCATCAACCATCATTAGTAGAACGGTTGGCTTACCATTATGCTAGACCATCCATCTTTCCAAATGATCAAGGTCATACCCACTCACAATCATTTGTGTTTCACCCAATTTACAAAGACCTTCATGGCAATCCTTCCGGCGAACCAAGCTTCCGCCATTTTGTTCAAAATCAACAACCACCACAACAACAACAACCATCACCACAAGAATCTTCCCAACAATCTGAATCTCTACTTTCTTCTTATAAGAAAATAGAAGCATCCATATGGGAAACACCTCCAAACCTTAATAATGAGATTGACACTCATTTAAACCACCTTCATGCCTTCAAACGTATGGTTGAGTCTCAAATCAACCATATTATGGTTTTACAAACAACACTTCACTCAACAAATGAAGGAAGCAAAAACACTACTCAACCATCCACCTTTGCTCCTTCAAGTTCAAATCATTCACCACCAACATATCAAACCACTCTTCCACCAAACTTTCCCCGCCATGATTGCAATCATTGCGAAAGAACCGCTCACATTAGTGAAGGGTGTCGAAGGGAAATTCGTGAGCTATCCGAAGAAATGAGGTTTATACTAAACCACATTTTGGATCTTCTACAATCCTTGTATCACACACCTCAACCTTAGAGTCTCCAAAATGAAACAAACCCGTTTCTTTTGGAAAATGTTTCCCATTTAAACCAACAAACCAAAACCGTGTCATCCTTTCAAACTTCAAAATAAAGCCCGCTACAACCCTCCAACCCACATTTTCATCCTTAAACAACCTTAGCCTTGTTTTTGGAAAATGTTTCTCATTAAGGAAAGTGATGATTTCCTTGTAGCTTTTCATATGCTTAGTTTATTTTTAGTTTTTCTTTATTTTTAGAAGTAGGATGGTGTCATCCAAATTTCTTGTCTTTGACTTCTTTAAGAGTCAAAATTTTACATGAAATGAACTTCATTCTACTACAAGGTTTGCATTGTTTGTTGACAATTTAGGTATAATAAGTAAACTATACCTTGCTATGGTAGCATACTTATCTTGTGTTTTCGAAACTAACCTTTCTTTTTTTTTAGGATCATTATCCATGTTTTCCTTCCTTGATACTCCATTTAGGGTAGTAATATTCAAGGGGGAGCATGAGTGTTGCGCTATTCCACTTCACAACTCTTAGTTATGTTTTATACATGCAATACTTTCATGGCTTGTCTTGTGCGACAACTAACCTTTTTCTTGTAGGTTCAAAATCCATGTCTCCTCTCTTGGCAGTCCATTTAGGGGGAGTA
>JARVZY010009707.1:0-24761 GCA_030686995.1 Artemisia argyi
ATGGACAAGCTCACATGTGGCACAAGCTACACCTGATTTTAAGTAACAAAGTGCAAAAAGATTTCTAAATTAACGTTTTTGTGGTATGTGCATTCCTCAAAAAAAAATTGCTACTTTTGTTTCTTACGATGTAATTTTAGTTAGCCCAACACCCTCTTAAAAATTCTGAGTCTGTCCCTGGAGTTTACTATGGGAAATCGGCGAGTTGGGTTAACAGGTTGTTTACTAAATTAAGTGGTTCGTAGAGTTTACTATATTAACTATTTAATTGAGAGAAAGATACGTTTTTGTGAACCTCATCATTGCGATGAAACAAATGATTGGACTCATTCATTAAATGGAAAAGAAACACCTCATTTAAAGTAGGAGTTAGCGCTAGAGCATTAATATTGCTCTGATGCCGAAGTTTAAAATATGAACGGTAAGCTAGTATTTTAATTTTTTAAAAATATTTGGCGAAATAGTTGTAGTTAACGTTTATTATTTAAAAATGTTGTTCCCTTTTACTCAATTAGTATTAACTACAAAGTTAAACTAAATAAGTTTCATGGCATAGCAATGTAAAGATTTATTAACAGTAAAGAAAAACGTAAAGATAGGAGACAAGATATTTTTCAACGTTTAATTCTTATTAGAAGTTAATAAAAAAATTATTACCCAAGTGTTTGCGAAACAACACTTGGGATTGAATGACAAGAATAGTAAATCTCCTCTCTAAACTTAAGCTAAGCTTAAGTAACAACTATTCACATAACCACTGAGCTATCTCAGGGACACAGTTGCTATTTAGAGGAGTAAAAGTTGTTTGTGAATATCTAAACATTAATTGTACAAACTTATCAACTTTTACTCTCCACTTATGATCATATTTATACACATGTAAGAGTACAACCGTTGTGATAAAGAAAAAGATGATCTAAGCCTAGTTAGGACAAAATACTTGCGTATTTTGTCTTTGTTACATAAATCTATTTTGGGTATAGGACAAGGTTGCTTTCTGAGGTGCAGTGATGACTCCATCTTGAACCTTAGTTATTCAGGAAAACTTTGACTTTGATTGATAATGACTCCGTCTTGTATGTTCAAACGTTTCCCGCCTTGTCCCGCCTTTTCTTTAGACTTCAGGTCTTCATACTTTGTCTTCATCTTCAGTCTTCATAGTTGTTAAGGAGATGGGGTTCAGTGAGTTATTGTCATCACTCACTGAACCCATCGTCTTCTTCTTTGGCTTAGGGCCACTCACTGAGATTCCGCCTCACTAAGTGGAGAGGTTTTCTTCTTAGACTCGTCCTTAGCATCTTGAAGGTGACTCACTGAGCAATTATTCACTCAATGACTTGAGTCTTGTTAAAGGGTTTCTAACACTTATGTTATTTTCTATTCAAATCCTTGTTTAAGGAAGCTTGAGTTGAGTCTTGTTAAAGGGTTTCTAACACTTATGTTATTTTCTATTCAAATCCTTGTTTAAGGAAGCTTGGGTACTGAATTGACACAACAAAGTTTACATCAAATTAAATCACTTGTACTCTAAACTTGTTTATGTTTATTTATAATATTTGGAAGAGTATTTAAATGTTTAATTATATACAAGCTTTGGTTATTTCTAAAAGCTCGTTTCTATTAAATTATGACTTATAAAAAAATTGCATAAACTTGTATACTAATCAAAGCCTGTTTTAAGCTAAATTATTTCAATAATTCAATCTCATATAAGATTGCATCCAAACCTAACACACATCATAAAATGCTGGCACTAACGTATTAATCGTACTCTCTTTAATTTTAATACGTGTTAAACAATATAATGTTGAGTTTATGATGCACATTGATTTGACGGCTCCTTAAAATAGTATAATTCGTCAATACTTAAGAAGCATGAATAAAGTCATTTTTTATTCCAAAACTAAGTTATGTGTAACAAGTTCGTTCCAAATCCAATCATTTTGCTACTCAATTGGAATTATTTGTGAGCGTCAGCATTCAGAAAGTCATCAAAATATTGTATATACTTTGTTTATACTTATTTAAAAGAAAAAGAAAAAAATGGTTTGGCGGACACTTTTTAATCATGTTTTATTTTTAAATATGATGAGACTCTTTTTCAGTGATCGCATTTCTAATAATGATTAGCTATTTTACGTGAACATAGGAGTTAAAAAAATAAAACTCATATTTTATTATAATTATAAAAGTTTATCATTTCTTGACCACACAAAAGATGTGTAATACAGAAAGAAGCGTTCAGGGTTGGCCTTAGTTTGGACTTTGTTATCACAAAGAGAATAGTGAGAGCTTCATACGTCTACCATTAGACTACGTATTTAAGATTTTGTTTGTGAGCACTATATGTTCTTATAATATACTTTTATTTATCCGTTTAACAACAAGATCATCGCAAGTGTTAAAATTAAGAGTTGAAATGAGAAGAAAGAATAAATGGATTTCAAATGTCAAATAATTGTATGTAGGAAGATGAACTAAAAGGATATGTTAGGATGATTTATCATTTTCTTTTTGTTTGTTCTTATTTTGTTGTTGAACCTTTAAATTCTCAAATAGTGTTTGTACATAAACATTGAATCAGTTTTTGAACTTGAATATTTATTGTTTCTAGAGGGGTGTTAACTGTAGATATGTTGATTGTCTTTTTTAGCATGAGGCACAATCTCAACCTTGAACTTTGTAAAATGTTACTTTGGTCCTTATCATTGTATGTCTTCTTTATTCACCATCTAACTTGCGTTTTCAACATTCCTAACTTCATAGGGTTGTTTTTTACACATCCGTGATGGAATGAATAAGGTACATAGAAAACGTATATAAAATAGCCAAAGTCCAAATGCGTATGGAGTGCTTGCTTAGACAAGTTGAAAAAATAAAATATACCTTATGTTTGCCAAGATTAGAGATTATGATGATCTTTTTTAGAAAAAATAAGCAATATAAAATAGTTTGGTAGACAAAATTTATAAAAGATTATAAAAAATAATATTTGATAATCTCCGTTTCCATCTCCATCTACCCGGTTCCAACAAAAGTTATTTTACCCCTAATGCCTACAAAAGCGGATAAAACATTCGAGTTGAATCACCGATGCACTAGCATTTCTTTTCATTTAACGTGATGGACTGATGGTCCATTTTAGTGTTAATTTGTTTAGAAATGTGCTAATATGCTAATTTAAATGTCATACATTATCGACTGAGCACGCGATATCGTTGTCGTTACAATGTTTACTTCACTAATGGTGCAAGAGGGCTAATTTTATTAATAACAATATCTACATCAAAATTTCTGGTAAAGTATCTACTGTAGATATCCTTTCATAACACTCGATTATCTCAACAGTTAAAGGTTATACACAATTTAAAGCTATCGTAAATGAGCAAATGTTAAACCATATATTTTTCAACATTCTGATTCCAAAACTTGCACCAAATATATACTGGTCAATGTAGCGTAAGTTTTTAGTATATGGTCATAAAAAATCAAAGAAACCTTTTGAACAAACGAAGAAAAAAAAACAAACAATTTTTTGTTTTTTTTTTTTTTTTTTTTTTTTTTTTTTTTTTTTTTTTTTTGTATTATATTAGTCCAATACATATTTTTCATGGGCTTGAGCAGTATAGCCCACTTGAGCAGTTCGGCCTAACCTTGTTTGATTGAAAATGAATTCCTTTGAATTACCACTATATTAATTCGTAGAACAAAATCAGTGGTATGATGATGCACTTATGAGAGTGATTTTAATACTTGCAATATTTATGTAACACTTTAATTACATAGAAGCATTCATCATTAGTTTTAAACATGGTTTGCATCTTACCTCTTGTACAGTGTGAAATTGTGTCATGTAAAGTAATTGAATGAGAAAAATCTCAAATAAAATGACGAAAAAATGAATTGAATTGTGCGAATACAAATGAAGTACGGGACTAAAGATGATAAAGAATAACGGTTGGTTCCAAACGATAAGTTTTACTATACTCATGAGAAAGATAATTCACGTAACACATTGAAAATCTAAAACATTTAAGGCCATCCAGAGTGGGAGTGACATTCACACCGTGACAAGCCAAGTCACGAGTGACCACCAAAACGGAAACCCATTGTCACGGCCAAATTGCAAGAGTATGTTGAGCCGGTCACCATAGCGAGTGTGAAAAATGTGAGGCCCAATTCCAAAAGTAAATGTTTTTTATTTGTTTTGTGAGTATGTGTGAGATATTTAGTGGGATATATTTGTATAAAGTAGGTATTTTAATGAAAGGTGAGGGGAAAGTGACAAAAAACGAGTAAGGTTGAGAGAGAGTGAAAGAAAATAATAAGAGAGAAAAAGCTGACGTGACGCTGATGTTAATGATGAGTAAGTGGTGACCACTCCCTTTAGCCTAAACATCGTCTTTTGCTCTCATTTAGAGCATAAGGTGCGGTGAACTTCATTTTTGGCTCATTTGGGTCCCACTTCGTGCCACATCATTTTAACACTCCAATAATAAACCCCTTTATCATAAACCACAACAAACCTCTTCATTTGAGTCCCATCACTTTCAATTTTATTTTCTTTTTCATAAACCACAACACACCAAATGGTAATATTTTTGCAAAAGTTGTTTCTCTTCATTTGGTTCACTGCAACGAACCTACTCCAAATGAACCTAAACGGCTAAGGGTGGTGGTGTGGTGAACTTAAACAGCGAGCGCTACATCATCTTTCACATCACAACGGCGAACACAAAAAAGTTCACCATACCCCATGCTCTTAGAGTTGACAAAAATCTATCTTTATTTATTCTTGTTTATATCTTTTTATTCTAAAACATATCACAAAAGTGACATAATCTTTTTGTCATTTACACTTTAAATTTGAACTTCGGTCGCCTTAAATAAATGGCTAAATGAAAAAGCAACTGTATTCCACTTATTTAGCAAAGTCAGCCTTACTACGACAACAACTATAACACCTAATCTCGCAAGAGCAAGGTATGAGAAAATTAAAATATAGACAAATTAGACTCGTAACCAGGGGCGGAGACAAGAGTGCTCGCCCCTTTCAACAGGACCAATTTTGCTATTTATATTATAAATTTAAGCCGATGGCCTAATATAAGGTAAATGACCCCCTAACCTTTAGACATTTAAAGAATTAAAAGAAGTTTGAGACTATTTCATACACAAGGTTTTCATCTAATCATTTTTTTTAGTTGTCATGCATTTTTCTTATCAAAATCTTAAGTTTGTAACCTGAATTTGTTGATGTGTGTGATCACTAGAACTTGTCAGTTAATGTTTAAGATATATGACCTTGTTAGTTTTGGGAAAAAATATTCCGCCCCCTTATTGCTAAATCCTGGCTCCGTCCCGTTCCTAACTCAAGAAAAATGTATAAGAGTTAAAAAAAAAAAATGTAAACAACATAAAACACAAGGACTCCTTTGCAACAACAACCCAAACATACATTAACTAACAACTCAAACAAGAACACTTCAACTAACTAAACCAAACACATAAACCCTTCCTTATCCCCTCAACCCAAAACCATGTTTTCACCTTCAATCAAACTCATCTCATCTTTCACACAAAACCCAAATCACAAATTCAAATTCACACCCAAAACACCATTAATCCAATCCCAAAAACCCATAATCCAATGTGCTAAAAAAGGGTCTAGTTCTAAAAGAACAGGCAAGTCAAGATACCCATCTGAGAAAAGAAAGCTTAAGTCAGTACAAGTTATGGAAATGAATGAAGATGAGAAGTTTAAGGGGTTTTGGAGGTTTTTTAAGCTTGGTGTTTTGGTTGAGAATGATCCTGGTAAAGATTTTGTTGATGTGAGTCAAGGGTTGCTTGTGGAGATTGCTAAAGTTCTTAAATTTCCGGTAATTTGTTTGTTTTTGGTGTATGGTTTGATGATATGATATTGTTGGTTTGTTTTAGGATAATGTATTTGTTTCTGCTTATATAGCGGGCTTATGGCTTATGTGGTTTTCGGCTTATGTTTCGTTAGCCCATTTTTTGTGGCTTATTTGGAAACTTTCTGGCTTATATAAGCTTATTATGAAATGATATGATAAGCTTATATAAGCTTATTATGCCATGATAAGCTTATATAAGCCAGAACGTTTCAAAATAAGCTACAATAAGTGAGCTTATGAAACATAAGCCGAAACAAACACCCCTTGGATTAGCTAATTTTCCAGGCTTATTTGAATCTGGAAAAGTTCACGAGCCTTTTTTTTTGGGCTTATGAGCTTGTCAAGTTAAGGTTAAGGTGAAAAATAAGATAATCTGAACACCCCTTGAAGCATTGTTACAATGAAGCAAACCTTTCACACATAGCAAAAGAGGTGTTTTTTATGGCTTATTTTGTTTGGCTAATGAGAGTCATGAGGGCATATTTTCGGCTTGTTTTCCCGGTTAACCGGTTTAAGTCATAATAAGCTCGTAAGCTAGAAGAATTCAAGCTTTTGAAAATAAGCCGAACAAAATTAGCTCAGAAGCCTGGAAATAAGATAAGAAAAGACCCCCTAGTGATTTTAGATAAATTTGTTAAATTTGCAAATGCCCAAAAATCTATAGCTATTACCTATTGGCAGTCTTATCCGTAGTTTGCTATTGCAATTAGTGTTCTGTTGCATTTTCACAAAATTGAAATGATGGTTTAAAGACTGTGTATCCAGTTATAAGATAGTGATGGTACTAAGAAATGGTGTTAAACACGAGTTTCTTTTTGCCAGTCATTCTTTGATAAGTAATTTGTTCTATGTTTGTGTCCAGGTTGCTTCAATGTTGCCTCCAGAAGCTTTTACGGTTGTGAGGAAATCGTTTGATGCAAGAAAGGTTAGTACATTCACTTCTTCAAAACATAATCTAGTGAAATGACAAAATGTTCCAAATATAATTACTCGACTCATGTTGAAATTTTTGAATTTTCAGAGTCAAAAGGAGCCCAAATTTGTGTACACAGTGGAGATGGATGTCGATAAGCTCCTGAGTCTGGAACCTCGAACTTACGACTTTATATCACGCTTAGAACCCAAAATCGGCCTAATCGAGCATTTGTCTTATGAAAGAGTTGTTGGTGATTTAGTTAATGTTATAGATGATAACAAAAAGATTGAGCATGATAAAGTCCCGGGAGAAAATGGTCATAGCGGTTCATTAGGTTCTCATACCAAGCCAAAGATTGCAGTTGTGGGTAGTGGTCCAGCTGGTTTGTTTGCTTCTCTTGTACTTGCAGAGTTTGGTGTTGATGTTACTTTGATAGAAAGAGGGCAACCGGTTGAGAAACGTGGGCGGGATATTGGTGCTTTGGTGGTCCGCAAGATACTGCAATCAGAAAGCAACTTCTGTTTTGGCGAGGTTACATCTTCACATTACTTCTTTTGTATACCTTTATAAGTTTATAACTATGCGCCTAGGGTTAAATATCGCGCATTTTTGCTTATCGGACTAGTGGGTGTTAAAATTGAGAATACTAAATTACGGTATTTTTATCTTTGTTATTTATTATGGACTTATGGTTGACAGGGTGGTGCAGGTACCTGGAGTGATGGAAAGTTGGTAACTAGAATCGGGAGGAACAGTGGTAGTGTTTTGTCGGTGAGTGCACTATCTCCATTTTTGCCACAATCAGTCATGTTAAACACAACCCAAATCAACCTGTTCATAAGTATATTGGTCAAGAATGCGACCGCTAGTTTCTTCAAACTTGCTTGAAGATTCACCTATATTTTTAACTAACTTGATTATATTAATCGAAAATTCAGGTTATGAAAACATTAGTTCGGTTTGGAGCACCTGAGAGCATATTGGTTGATGGAAAGCCTCATTTAGGAACTGATAGGTTGATACCACTTCTCCGCAACTTTCGGCAGCATCTACTAGAAATAGGGGTGAGTCATATTTATAACCTCCCTTTTGAAGAAGTAAACCTTACAGACTTACAGTAGTATCTTTCCATTAACGGGAGTTACGGGACTAATTACTTTCTGTTTTTGAAGGTTAATATCAGGTTTGGAACAAGGGTGGATGATCTGATTGTAGAAAATGGTCACGTTGTTGGTGTCAACGTATCTGATTCAAGTGGAAGCTCACAGTTTAATAGTGAGAAGCTGGGATTTGATGCAGTTGTTCTTGCAGTCGGGCATTCTGCACGTGATGTATATCAAACACTTCTTTCTCATAATGTGGAGTTGGTTCCCAAAGATTTTGCTGTAAGTTTCAGTCACATCTTGTCATGTTTCATGGTAAATTATTTGTCTTTTTTTTCTTCCTGTAAATGTATTTCGATATTTGTGATGAACAGGTTGGTTTGCGGGTTGAGCATCCACAAGAATTGATAAACAATATTCAGGTAGCACTTCATTTGTTGACAACCTAGCTAATCCGATGAAAATTGCAACATGTGACTTAATAAGTGGTTTAAAGAAAATGTTTTCACTATCTGTGATTGACTATTTGTCTGGTATCTAAAATACTAGAGGTGACGAGATTGGTGGGTCAGTCGTGTTGGGTACTTGGGTAACTGGTCATAACGGGTTTGAATCGAAATGGGCCGGGTTGTTAATTGTTTCAATTTTATGCGATATTTGGAGGATGATTTTTCGAGAGCAGCATATTCACAGTTTGGCTAAATTATTTGTTATCTGAACACGCAGTACTCCAAATTGGCGAATGAGGTTAGAAGTGGGCGTGGGAAAATACCAGTTGCAGATTACAAGGTTGTTGAATACGTTAAAGGAGAGGGCAATGATACACAGTTTACATCACAACGGAGTTGCTATTCTTTCTGCATGTGCCCCGGTGGGCAGGTAAACTTATCTATATATTTTCTAACATATAAAATCATCCGTTTAGACCATTATCTTAATTTTAGTTGTATAAATCCTTTTCAAAACAATTACCTAACCCGCCCATTTTGCCATCTCAAATACTATTAACCGGAAATTTCCTCTTTGCAGGTTGTGGTAACGAGCATAGATCCAACTGAACTTTGTATAAATGGTATGTCGTTTTCTCGAAGAGCATCCAAATGGGCTAATTCTGCACTTGCCGTCACTGTTTCACTAGAAGATTTCAGTGCTCTTGGTTTTCATGGACCTCTTGCTGGTGTCGAGTTTCAGGTACTCCTTGATCTTAAATATTCCATCATCGCTTATTCATACTCTATGTATGTGCCTTCCATATTAAATTATTGGTTTAAATGTTTGTAACATTTTGAAGAGGGAATTCGAACGAAGAGCAGCTACTATGGGAGGTGGAAATTTTGTTGTGCCCGTGCAAACCGTCAAAGATTTCATGGATAATACACTGTCTGGTAAATTGTTTATTCTTTAACGTTTCTAACTAGTAGAGCCGGCAATTCTATCCATTCATCTCTAATAAGTCAAATGGCGAAAACAAAAATATTAGCTAAAATGCAAACATGTCAAATGGGTTGAAAGTCCCTAAATTTCTAGTTTTGACATGCAACCCGACCTGCCCCATTTGCCACCTTATATTGGTTATACTTACAATTCTTTTTTGTATCAGCTACTACTTTACCATCATCAAGTTACCGATTAGGAGTAAAGGCAGCAAACCTTCATGAGTTGTTTCCCGTGCATATAACAAAAGCATTGCAGCATTCACTCTCAACGTTTGACCAAGAGGTTTTTGATCTGACCTTGCTTTTGATCTAAATCAGCAAACATTCCGTACATTCGAATATCAGTTTTAAATTTTTTGTTCTTTTATTCCAGTTACCAGGATTCATCTCCCACAACGCCCTTCTACACGGAGTGGAGGTACTATTCTGTTCATTTATACCATTTTGCATGGAACCCACAGAAGTTAATATTTTTAGCTAATTGCATACCTTTTGATCTTACTCCAGACTAGAACTAGTTCTCCGGTCCAAATTCCTAGAAATGCCGACACTTTTGAGAGCGTGTCTTTAGGAGGATTGTATCCGGTGGGGGAAGGTGCAGGGTATGCAGGTGGGATTGTGAGTGCAGCTGTCGATGGTATGTATGCTGGTTTTGCTTTGGCAAAAGGACTTGATCTATTCAAGGGTGATATTGAGTCGATTTTTGGACGGACTCAAAATTCTGGATTTGCCAAATACTAAAACATAAAATAGCATTAAAGTGATATAGCCCACAAATTTTGATCCATAAAAACAAATTGTCTTTGTAATATGAGTTAGTTGTAACCTTGTAAGTTGTAACCCTTTTTTTCGAGTAAATGTAGCTTCTCTGAGTAGTTTAATTAACATATTTAAAACGTCTCTCGAACTGTTGTACCGACCCATTGACTGATTGACCCATTAATTTTTCCGCCTCAACCAAGTCGAGGAACCGCCTTAGATTTTCTCTGAGTCCCAAGTTTTTTTTGGAAATTAAAAAATATGGGACCACGTTAACAGGATATATCACTATTTAGGCCAACCCGGGCAAAGGAAAAGAAAAGAAAGATTGAAAGTGACCTTCGATAAGATATTATTAACGGCTTCAAAATTTCAATAGTTTAACATGAGTGTAAAAGATTCTCGCAATCTCTAAACTTATTGTCACCGTAAACATATAATAGAAAAACATTATTTGCTAAAAATATCAATTACAAAATACACGCCGCCGCAACATGCATGTACAGACTAGTGTTACTATAAAACATTCATCATCAAATTGCTTTTAACTTGATTTTATAAAAGAAGGTTCATTGGTCAAAGACTCAAAGCACTCTCTACTTAAAAAGAAAAGGCCTAGGTTTTTCTTTTTCCCTAAAAAGTTTGAAACTTTTGATCATTGTAGTAGCTCAAACTAATCTCATAATGATGTTATTTACGAGTGGATGCAGATTAAGATTTTCAAACTATTATAATGATAGACATGACATTTCCTTATCTTTAGAGCACCTCGTACCCGTGGCCGGTGGTAGGGGTGGTGCCATCCGACAATGCCAACCTATCGCGTGACAGCGACACCATGGGCTCTCGCGTCATGGTGACTAGCCCACGTTGTGGGTATTTTCCTTTTTTCTTTGTTGTTGTTGTTGTTGTTGTTGTTGTTGTTGTTGTGTTTTATTGGCTTATGTATGGGCCAGGGGGTGTCATATAACACAGATATGAAAGGAGGGTGTTTTGTACCCAATTATATAGGTTTTTGTGTTATAGGAAAAAGTCCTGAGGTGATAACATTTTTACCTATGAGTCACGTGGTGCTCTTATACTCGTTGTTTATTTTTATCGTGCAAATTGTTTGTATTGCATGTTTGATATATTTACAAACGAACTTAAAACTATATACGAAGATACTTATCTCATTTTGAGCGAGCAACCGAGTTAGCTTGAACATTCGTTTTTCACATATTGGTAATTCAGGCAAGACGTGTAGACTGATCAACATTGAAGGTTATCAATGTTTTACAAGAATCAACTATAGTTTGCAAATTAATTTCGTAACACACTCTAGGATATGACTAACATTTATCTCAATTCTTTTCTATTTTGTTAGATTTAGAGTCCATTTAAATTATCATATGTTAAGATATGGAAATTTATTATCTTAGAAAATGCTTAAGTTGTTGGATGACATGATGAAATGGTAATTCCTTGAAACAAAGAAAAACATTGTTAAAATTTCTTAGAGTGCACGTCTCATCGTCTCAATGAGACACATAGCACTTATTCTTTTTGGAAAAATATTCTATCATTATTTATTTATCGATTAGGATCATTGTGAATAATAAGATTTTTTTTATTCATTTATTAATTTTAGTATTTCATAGTTTAAATCAACTTGCATAATATTACACGTCATGACTCATGACTTGGAATGGTTCATGTTTTATCTATAGAAAACACTAGATGGTGTGAACATATATATGGTTTAAATGTAAATAAAGTTTCAATAAACGTTTACTTTTTTTTAACTTCATTTTTACTTTTGGACTAGTTTATTCTTTTCTTTTCCACCGAAAAGAGCACGAATATGTTGTATCCCAAATCCACAAGCTTAAAATTATAATAAGCAAGCACGTTAGTAGGACCATCCCATTGAATATTAAACAATTTCACCATTTTAATTAATCTATTTACTCTTATAAATTATAATTATACAATCTTTGTTTATATATATATATCTCTTATATTAATATAATCTACTCAAAATCTAATAACAATAAGAATCATATATACCATCCTCATGGGAAATTACAAACCTGTCTCTTTTAGCTAAATAATTAACATTCTTCTGATAATCGCGTTTTTTTTTTTTTTTTTTTTTTTTTTTTTTTTTTTTAATTATAAGTTACAAGTATCTGTTATATGCAGGGACGAAACCAGGACCAAATATGACCGGTTGCATAAATTTTTTAGAACCATAATATAAAAACACATTTTCATAGACCGGGTGCATTTAAGATGCATTTTGAAAAAATTGATGTTTTTTTTCAAAAATTAACAATATATCAAAAAAATCCTTAGGGTCCCAGACACCCGCGGGAACACCCTGGTTCTGTCACTGGTTATATGGACTCTAGTCTAGTAAATGTCGATATTTCATTATATGAAAATCACATTTGTTCACAATCACGTTTATTCTTAACATAAATTTAGAATAAAAGTTTGATTATTAAGTAAAAACGTATTAAAAATGGTTATGTGAATACAAGAAAAGAATATATCTAATGATAGATGAAAACCAATGATGTAGATACTTTTGCAATAATTATACTTTGGATTAAAGTGTGTCTTGGTGGCGCCAAAAACATTCTTTTTCAACCACCCTCAATCAACGTCTTCTTGTTCAAATTCTAAATTTAACCTACCAACATGGCAACACCTCACTATTTGAGTGCTACTTACCGAAATAATCCTCTCGTAAACTCATCGACCGGCTTCCGACGTCCACCAACATACTTGTTACCTGGTATGATCACTTTTCAGTTTTTACAAAAATTATACAGTTTTAAGTTTTAACTAGTTCGGTCTAATCCTCTAGAGTTCGTCGTACATTTAAATATGTAGTCATGTTACACCTTGTGGCCGGTTAGGGGTGTAAACGAGCCGAGACAGCTCGCGAGCTATTCGAGATCGACTCGTAAACTACTCGAAATCGACTCGATATAAACGAGTCGAGCTCGAGCTCGAGCTACTCGAGTACACTTTCGAGTCGAGTTCGAGCTCGAATATACTCAGCTCGTGAGGCTCGCGAGCCCTTATCGAGCTTCAATGATATTACACTGTTATCCTTTTATATACACGTATTTACGTAATTGTCATAAAATCGAGTCGAGTTGAGCTTATTTTTCATCGAGTTCGAGATTTAAATGTGGCATCAATCGAGCTCGAGCTCGAGTTTCGAGCTCGAGTTTGAGATAACGAGCCGAGCTCGAGCTTGAAATGTAAAGCTCGAACGAGCTCGAGCCGAGTTTCGAGCTCGAGTTTTACTAATCGAGTCGAGCTCGAGCTTGACAGTACTCGGCTCGACTCGACTCGTTTACACCCCTATGGCCGGTAAGCGTTGCTTTTATCTTTGTTACGAAGTACAAATTTTATTTGGGATGTAAACTTTCACTAACTAGGGTCGTTCTCGAGTTTTTGTGAGTTTGTGCAAAAAAATATATCAAGCCTACAACATAAGGCTTAAAATATATGTGAGACTTTTAATATATCTAGTCATATGTAGATGAAACTTCTTTTCACTAACAATTTTACTCAACAAGTAAGGGGCCGTTTAGTTGGTAAAAAATTTCTCAATTTTTCCGTCTCTAAATTCCTTGAGAAAAAGATGATTTTTCTTCTCTAGAGAAGAGTTTAGAATTTTAAAAACGCGTTTAGCTGGAGTTATATTTTTCTTTTTTAAAAATGATAAGAAGATTACCTCAAATTGCGACGGTTGCGGCGACGGCGGGCGGTGGAGGATGACACAAGAGATTAGGGGTAGAATGGTGTATGTGTTTTTTTTAGAGTTGAGAAAAAAAATGAGAAAGAAAAATGTGAGAATAATAGAATGGATTTTTCAATTTCTTAGTTAAAAATTAAAAAATGAGAATTTCATTTTTTTTGAAAATTGTTGGAAAAAAGTGCGATTAAACACGTTTTCAGTTTTTTCATTTTCTTATGAAAAACTTTTTGGAAAAATGGAGAATTTCTCTCCAACTAAACGCACCATAATATTCGACAATATTTTGACTTACATACAATATTATTACATTAGTTGTATTTAGGTTTCAAAAATTGTGAGATAGTAATAGAGGCAGATACAGGAGGGTGCATGGAGGGCACGTGACACCTTAGTGAAAAAAATTGTAGTATGAACTTTTTAAAAAGTATATAACTATGTTTGTAATTTGACTCCCTAACAAACCGATTTGTAGAGTAGTTTTTAAAAGTTATCAAAGTTTGCCCTTCAATCATAACTTTCTTGCTCCACCCCTAAACAATGTGCGGTTGCACCTCTCGCCAACCCTCGTCAACCGACATAAGATTCATGCTTAAACTACCTAGAGTGATATGAAACAAATCTATAACAAGTTAGTTTTGTTTAAGATCTTTCTATTCTAATGTTTATGCTATAGCTAAGGTAAAAAAAAGTGCAATAGATCCACTTTTAATGAAGATCTTATTTTTTTTCATGTGAAAATGTTATAATAATATTTTGGATTTATTTAACATGTGCCCTAAGGCACATGATAAAAAGCTAGAGACCCACAAAAAAGACTTAGAAACTCGTGAAAAGGACACAAAAGAATGATTTTTTATTTGAAAAGTGATAAAACCCACACAAAAGGACTTGGGGGCCCACTTCTTAACATGTGCATAAGGGCATATGTTAGAAAAACCCTAATATTTTTGTAGAATAATGTCCTTTGTAATAGTACCGATTTCTGAGAATTAAACACTGTTCCGGAAATCAGGGACAACGATCTGCAATATACAGACATTACATAATGTAATGTTCGTGAACAATTGTTACTATGCTAAATTACAAAATTTATTGTATCAGTTTCTTACATCGATTTTTGTACCTCAAATCTTGAAATCTTAAATTCGTCATGGCATATTCAATATTTTATCGGTGTCTTCTTAGGATCCTTTTACAATGTAATCGAACATTATCTGATTATTGCGTTTCCAAGTTATCTATAGTTATTATAAGATTTTGAATATTTACAAAACTTGTTTTCTTTGGTGGATTATTTTGTTGCAAGTGATTATCTAAACGGGTAAGCGTATAAGTTTTTCTTTGTTCAAGTTATCCTCGATTAAGATGTACACGGCATACTCAAGGTATTACCGTGACCGTTTTCAACTTTTTTCCACTTGAAATGTTTACCTAATGAGGTTTGAACCTAAGACCTCTTGTCAGAAATCATGTGCCTACCACTTATGTGTGGTTTCTTTCAAAACGTTGATAACCGACATCATTAACTGGCCAATACACCCGAACCCATGAACAATACGTGAAAAGCAATCTTCATGCTACTATACTAAGGGGTTCTCGTTTAGGAGAGTGTCCGTCCGGTTTTAGAAATATTATTATTTTTTCTTGTATAATTCTCTCATCAAAAACCAAATGGGTTTACTAATATATAAAACAAAAATGCACTCCATGAACATGTTTACATGATACCGAAATATTTCCAAATCTAGACAATCAGACATACGTACATGAATATACGACATTATTCGACCTAGATCAAATATAACATAAATATATAAGTTTGTGTTGTTCGAATGGATTCAATGAATTAATGAAAATAGACAATGATCTTCTTCAGCACATGGTCTTCCATGTTTGTTTCCATAACTCTTATGATTATATATACATTATTCCTACAATTTGCTGACTTAGCTTTCTTAATTTATATATGAACTATTTGTCTGTTTCTTTATGGTTAAAACATTTACTGTAAAAAAATATACTAGTATATGCTAAAGTTGACTTCAATTATAAAGTCTTAAGTTGTTTATATACATAGATGCTGAGTCATGTCCTAAATCTCTTGCTCATCATTTTAGACTTTGTCCATATTATTTTCTTGTTTGAAAAGTATACCTTTAAGGCTTCAAGATTGTTAGGCTAAAGATAACCGGCTCACCGTAACTCTAGCTTCGCATTGATTGTGAACGGAGTCCTTGAACGAGACTACAGGTGGAAATATATTCTATTTTTGCAGATTATATGGATTTTCTTTTTCGTGTTATGAGGTGTAAATGTTGTCTGTAAAGTGCAATTAGTCCTCTTTAAATGATGTTCTGTGTGCTTTAAGAAAATTTGGTGATGTGTTAGGATTCGGGGCGATATTGTATTATATAGATGCTTGATCACATTAGTTTGTTGCAAGTTTCGAGGGAATACTTATTTTTAGATCTGGTTGTGCCTGTAAAGATGTATGCTTTTGATCACCTTTATACTTTTTTTTTGGTTATAATACATGTTTATTTATTTGTTACAGTGAGATTGCTGTGAATACAAGGCGGTTTAAAAATATAGGAAATTTTGTTGATCATATGATATATGTTATCAATGTGGCGAAATTCAAATAGAGTTGCGTGTGAATCAAGTATAAGAGCAGAGAAGAACGATGGTGCAAATTGTCAGGCTCGTACCAAAGAAGTCGGTTCTAGGTACAAATCACCAACGACACCAAGGCGTTATCCATCCCCAAGCACACCAAAAACAGTTTCAACAAGAACAGCTTCAACAGAAAGAAAACGGCCCACAACACCACAATTACCATCACGCCCCTCCACCCCAGTTCGTGATACATATGTCAATGTTGAACCTGTGGTCAGAAAGGCAGATTCCTTATGGCCTTCACGAACGCGTAGTTTAAATGTTGCTTTCCAATCTGATTCGTTTTCGTTGTCAAGTAGTAAGAAGGAGAAGCCACCACCTCAGGCTCTTGCTGATCGAACATCAAAGTTGTCATCAAATGCATCAAGGAAAGCTACTCCTGAGAGAAAAAGGAGTCCACTTAAAGGAAAAAACGCGATCGTTCAGTCAGAAAATTCAAAACCTTTGGAGGGATTACAATCTCGTCTAGTAGATCAGCATCGGTGGCCTAGTACAACAAGTTCCAATATTTTGAATAAAAAAATCGATGTTCCTGATCATAAGCCTATGAAAGCTTTTATTCCACCAAATAGAAATGTATTAGAAAATTGTGCAAGTGATCCCGTGAGGTTAAAATTAAATAGCTTTGTTCCTTCATGTTTATCGTCAAGATCTCAATCTATGCCCGCTGCTGTTGCCCGACCTCCTTCACCCAATAAGCTATCTGCTTCGGGTTCAAAAAGGCCTGTAAGTCCAGCTCCTTTTAGAGGAGCGAGTCCTTCTCGTGTAAGGCCAGCTAGTCCTTTGAGGCAACCTTGTGACTCAAACAAGGTTTCAGTTCTTACATTTGTTGCTGACATTAAAAAAGGGAAAAAAGTAGCTGATCAAATAGAAGATGCTCACTATTTACGGTTACTTTACAACAGGCAAATTCAGTGGCGGTTTATTAATGCCAGTGCAGAAGCTACCTTAAAGTCTCAGAATTTAACTGCCAAGGTTTGTTTCTGAGTGTTTGGATTATTATATGTTTGTACTATATATTTACAAGTCGGGTTTTTATGAGACTGATATAGTATATATCATGATACAGAAATCTTTATATAATGTGTGGAGAAGTACCTCGGAAGTCCGGGATTCAGTAGCTGCAAAGAGGACCGAGCTCGATCAGTTGAGACTGAGGCTAAAGCTCTACTCAGTTTTAAACGAACAAGTAATTAATTTCCCTGAATCGTTTATATTTACTAATTAAAGTTTTTGTGTTGATGTTATATTTATTGTTATTTGTATTTGTTTGGTTTAGATGGATTACCTCAACTTATGGCCTTCAATAGAAAAAGAGCATGATCTTTCTTTGTCTGGTGCTATTAAAGATCTAGAGTCAAGCACTCTCCGACTTCCTATAACGGAAGGGGCATCGGTATGTCATTTTTCCAAAATATGTTTAGTTAGATTTCACTTGTTGTGGCAAAATGGGAGACCGGGGAGGTTGGGTAATGGTTTAAATGGATCCGGGTCAAAACATGTTACCTTTTTGTACCGGGTTGACCCAAAGTGCTTTTGTTCAAATTTTTTAGAATCTTCAATATATCATAAGTGTGTCAAACATGTAAATTTTTGATGCATTAAAATTACAATTTGACCCATTTTCGCCAGTTTAGCCCAATTAAATGGATTTTTTTTTTTTCCTCTATTATTTTACACTTGATCTGTTAAGACGTTAAAGTTTGAGGCCGAAATTGACATATTTACATTTCATCATCTAATAGTATAATTTTACAAATTTTCAGGCAGATGTACAAACTCTGAAGTCATCTCTTTGCTCAGCTATCCAAGTAATGCATACAATGGGATCCTCCATACAATCTACTTTATCAGACGTAAGACTGGTGATGTTTATATCTTAAGTTGTTGGTAGATTTTGGTAGTTATGGTTACTAATTATAACTATCTTTACACAGTTGGAGGAATCGAATAGCCTCGTATCTGAACTTGCTACTGTAACGGCACAGGAAAGAGCTCTTCTTGATGAATGTGAAGTTCTTATGGTTTCTGCAGCGTCTTTACAGGTACAATACTATCCTTACCATTGGTTGCACATTTTGATTCTGTCAAACACTTCTCAGTATGCTAATGACTGTGTCATTTATAGGGGTGATACCCAAAGATCTATATAAGAAAGGGAAATGGGTCAAAAGGGTTAAACGGGTTGAATGTTGCTCAACGTGTGTATTGGACAAAAAGTGACATGCTTATCTATATTGAAATTTATCAAACTACGATGGAGTTAATCAAACGCAAGTTAACTTTATTGTCTCCAAAGTTGCTTCATTTTTTCGTAATCAAACACACAAATCTCAATCATATCTTTTACGACCAAGAACACGGACTATAAATCTTAAAATCATAATGCTGATTTTTTTTCTTGATGTCAATTTTTTATCTGCAGGCAAAGGAAAACAGTCTTAGGACACATCTAGTACAACTGAAAAGTCTTGAGTCGACATGACCACTATATATCTTCACATGCAACACGCTAACCTACCTTAACTCTGACCATCTCACAAGTGTGCCCGGGAGCAACCAATTTTAATGTTACTTTTCCAAGGGGCTGTCGGCATCATTTAGCATGACTCTGCACGAGATTACCCTTCTATGATCAAGCGACTAAAAAGATATACCTATACACACGCGCATTGACGACAATATGGCCAACAATGCTGCAGTCAAACTAAGAAAAAAAATGTGTACATATCAGTAGATATAATGTTACAATATCCATCCAATATCATTTCATCTGCATGGATTTAATTAGTTTCATCTTTGTTATATTTAACTCTATACTTTTTTTTGTCATATTCTTATCAAAATATTAACATTATTATTTAACTCTTTTTATTACTCCCTCCGTCTCATAATTATAGTTTACTGTTAACTTTTAAAGTCTTTAGTTTTCAACTTTGACTTCAAATATTTTTATTTGTGTTATATATATTACTTGATGCAAAATATACGAATAAATTGAGTTTTAAATGTATTTTCCATTGGTATAAATTTTATCAAGTATTATATATCACAGATAAAAATATATTCAAAGTTGCAAAGTGAAGACTTAAAAAGTCAATAGTGGACTATTAATTTATAAAATATTATAAAATCTTTGTTTAGTTTATGTGAACCGTGATCTATGAAATATGTAAAGTAGATAATTAAGCTAATACATTACATAAAAAAAATGAAAATATATTTGCATACAATATTACATAAATAAAGTGATCTTATAATGCATTAGATCAATATTAAATTATTAATTAACATTACATTGTACACCGAATAAAATTTTGATAATCATTTGGAAATGATATTTTGGATTTGCATATAATTTCTAAAAATAACCCATAACAAAAAAGATAACATGCATCATATTGGGCTTGAAGATAACGTTTAGGCCCTATATAAACAATGCAAATGGTCATATTTTTACACAAATCATTCTTCGAAGACAAGAAATTAACAATGTCTGGAGCTGAACCGGTAATTCACTATTCTTTTTTGTACCATTTTCTTATATATGTTTGATGTTGTTGGTTGTTTAGCTGCAAAACAGTTCCAGATTAGGGTTAAGATAATCAATGAAGGTACCGGATATTCACTTGAAATCGTGGTATCACTTTCCAATAGAAACTATTCGACCCTATGCCTGGGTTACATGAATATCTCTATGGGATAAGACCAAGTGATGTTCTTGCTTTAGGCACAAACCAAGAACCAGATGCGTATATAGAGTTTAGGGTTTTGTGTTTAGTAAATCGTATGATTCCTTCCTTTCATGCATAATGATGTGATCTCTATTTATAATAGAGAATACTCAAACCCTAGCCCATGGTATTATGTATAATTAACGGCCCATTAATGATAACATAATAATTTCCATAATTATAGGATCTGTGGTTATCAGTGGAAACAGTTACCCTTGCAGTGGTAACAATAACCCTTGCAGTGGTAACGTTAACACTTGCAGTGGTAACAACAACCCTTGCAGTGGTAACGTTAACACTTGCAGTGGTAACAACAATCAGCAGAATCATGCTATCAGCAGATTCAATACATAACCACTATTGAGTCAGGGGATTCAGTGACCAAATGGGTGTATACTCCATACCTCCAAGCCCATTACCAGGTGTGAATTGATCCCTCAAGTGTACTAAATTTACTAACAATCCTCCCCAAATTTAGTTCACTACCTTTGCATGAAAATTCAAACACAAACCAAAACAAGTGCATAAATGAAAATATCCTGAGGATTGAATTTCCACATTAGTACATATACTTTCAAATATTCGAGAATCAGGGTGTTCTAAGAATTGAACCCTTCAACCCATTTGAATACCTGATGATAAATACACACAAGTTTTCAAACACTAAAATACTCCTGACACTATACAAGCCATGTGTCCATATCCAATTCATAAATGTTGTAAAAGCTAAAAGTCCAAAGCTTCCTGAAGCGGCAAAACTTCAACATTTACATAGGTGGTTCATCTTTAATTCATGCTCCTGCTTAGCACTTTTTCAAAGAAAATTAACCATTAAGAAGTGAAGACTTCATCCTCCTTTCAGCAGGTAACAAGCACAACCTTGGGATGTTTGTAATACATGTGCTTCAGTCCACCAAATGATCAGCTTTCCACATTGAACTCAGCTTCCAAGTTTCCTTAGAAGGGAGTTGGGTATCCTTGCATTCAGTGACTAGTTGGACTTAAACCCATCCCTTTAGCAGACTTCAAAACCAAGTCTCTAGCCAAACCCTTCGTCAAGTGATCAGCTAAGTTTTGTTGAGATTTAACAAACACTATAGATACCACCCCATTCATGATAAGTTCACGAATCATGCTATGCCTAACACCTAAGTGTCTAGACTTCCCATTGTACATCTGGCTATAAGCCTTTGCCAATGTAGCAGCACTATCACAACGGATAGAAATAGGTGCTATAGGTTTAGACCACAATGGAATCTCAAGAAGCAAGTTTTTCAACCATTCAGCTTCTTTGCCAGCAGCAGCTAAAGCCACAAATTCAGATTCCATGGTTGAACTGGTAATGCAAGTTTGTTTCTTGGATGCCCAAGAAATTGCACCTCCACCAAGTAGGAATACCCAGCCACTAGTAGACGAATTGTCTTCAGTGTTACTGATCCAACTTGCATCAGTGTATCCTTCTAATACTGAAGGATAACCAGTATATGAGAGACTATAATCCATAGTTCTCTTCAAATACTTAAAGACCCTCTGAATTGCTTGCCAATGATGAGCACTAGGATTACTAGTATACCTGCTCAGTTTACCCACAGCAAAAGCAATATCAGGTCTTGTACAAGTCATGGCATACATCAAGCAGCCAATCACCCTAGAATACTCAAGTTGAGATACAGCTTTGCCAGTATTAGGCATTAGCTTCTCACTTGTATCCATAGGAGTACTCACTGGAGTACAATCAAAGTAATTAAATTTCTTTAACACCTTCTCAATGTAATGAGACTGAGATATAGAAATTTTGTTACTTTCATGTTTAATCCTTATGCCAAGGATAACATCTGCCTCCCCCATATCCTTCATGGAGAACTTTGATGACAAAAATTCTTTTGTAAGATCAACTTGATTTTGGTCAGTTCCAAAGATCAACATGTCATCAACATATAGACAAATGATGACTCCTTTACCAGATTCATCAAATTTGCTATATACACATTTGTCAGCTTGATTAAGTAAATAACCACTAGACAAAACCACTTCATCAAACTTTTGATGCCATTGCTTAGGTGCCTGTTTTAGTCCATAAAGAGACTTAATCAGTTTACACACCTTGTTTTCTTTGCCAGGCATGATGAAGCCCTGAGGTTGGTTCATGTAAACCTCCTCATCTAAATCACCATTCAAGAAGGCTGTCTTCACATCCATCTGATGAATAATCAGATTGTGAATTGATGCCAAAGCAATTAGCAATCTTATGGTACTGATACGTGCCACTGGAGCATAAGTATCAAAGTAGTCTATTCCTGACTTTTGTTTAAAGCCTTGAATAACTAATCTTGCCTTAAACTTTTCAACAGTTCCATCTACCTTCATTTTCTTTTTGAAAATCCATTTGCTACCTAAAGGTTTGCAACCAGGTGGTAGATCAGTCAACACATAAGTGTTATTGCCCATGATGGAGTCCATCTCATCATTAATTGCTTCTTTCCAGAAAGCAACATCCTGGGACTTCATTGCTTCTTCAAATGTTTTGGGATCATCCTCCACAATGAAGCAATAAGAGTATTGGTCAGAGACCTCACTCCTTGTACCTTCAATTAAGTATAATTGAAACTCAGGTCCAAATGACTTTGGAGTCCTCACCCTATTGCTCCTTCTGAGCTCAGGTTCAGGTTGTTGTTCCACAACCTCAGTAGGAACCTCATCAGCAGGAACCTCATCAGCAGGAACCTCTGAAACACCACTGTCATTGGTTCCATTTGGAATCCTTTGACTTGGTCTAGGGATAGATGAGAATCTATTCTCATCAAAGATTGCATCCCTTGATTCAATTATTGAGTTAATTGAAACAGACTCATTAGGTTCTATAACATAAAACCTATATGCCTTGGAATGCTCAGCATATCCAACAAAGATGCATTCAATGCCTCTTTCACCCAAAGTTTTCTGCTTTGGATCAGGGAGTCTTACAACAGCCCTACAACCCCATATCCTAAGGTAATTAAGGTTAGGTTTCTTTTTAGTCCAAAGTTCATAAGGTGTAACTTTGTTCCTTTTGTTGGGAACCCTATTTAATAAATAGCAAGCTGTTAACATAGCTTCACCCCAGAACCCTTGACTCAGCCCTGAATAGGACAACATGGAATTAACCATCTCCTTCAGCACCCTGTTTTTCCTTTCAGAAATACCATTTTGCTGAGGAGTATAAGGGGCAGTCGTTTCATGGATTATACCAACAGACTGAAAATACAGAGTATCCATGTACTCACCTCCCCTATCAGTCCTTAATCTTTTGATCAGGGAACTTTGTTGCAATTCAACTTCAGTTTTAAATACTTTAAATTTATCTAATGCTTCATTTTTAGAATGTAATAAATAAACATGACAAAACCTTGAAGCATCATCAATAAATGTTACAAAGTATTTTTTATTCCCCAAAGAGGGAGTTGCATGTAAATCACAAAGGTCACTGTGAATTAACTCCAAAACTTTAGTTTCACGTTTTACTCCTTGAAAAGGTTTCTTAGTTATCTTGTTCAACATACAAGTTTTACACTTTTCAGTGTTCATATCAAAAGCTGGAATTAACCCATCCTTAGACATATCTTGCATCCTTTTAAAATGTACATGACCAAGTCTTGCATGCCATAGGTTTGAATCATTAAGTTTAGATGTAGATATAAAAGCAGAATCAATATTATCATGAACAATATTAAGTCTGAACATTTGATTACACAAATAACCAAAACCAATAAACACACCATTTTTAGATAAAACAAACTTATCAGATTCAATAACCTGTTTATAACCACAATTATTCAAAACACTACTAGAAACCAAATTCTTTCTAATATCAGGAACATGTAAAACATTAAATAAAGAAACAATCTTTCCAGAACTAAACTTCAATTCAACACATCCTTTTCCATGCACCAGGGCAGTTGACTCATTTCCCATGTGAAGAATAGAACCATCATTCATTGACTTGTAGGTCTTGAACCAGCTTCTATCTTTACACACATGAATTGTAGCTCCAGAGTCAACCCACCAAGCAACATCATCATCCTGCACAAAGTAAATGTCAGATATATATGTAACATAATAAATCTTAAAAGACTTATTAAACACATTCTGACCTTTCAGAGAATTGGTGTTACCATTCCCTCCACTTGTGCCTGATCCATTGGATTTGTTTCCAACTTTACCACCCTTGCAATCTTTCCTGAAGTGTCCAGGTTTCCCACACTTCCAACAAGTCACCTTAGGTTTCTTGTTAAGATCAGATTTGGTGTTATCTTGATGCTTACGCTTGCCCTTGTTGTCATTGTACTTGGTGGAGTTGTTATGCTCTACCATATTGACAACTGATGGACCAGTAGCAGTGCTACTCTTTGGCTTGTCAATGTCTTGAGCTTTGAGTGAATCCTCAATGCGCAAGTGACTGCCCAACTCAACAAGAGTTAACTCC
>JARVZY010009708.1:0-24756 GCA_030686995.1 Artemisia argyi
ACCACATCATGGACTAAATGCAAGATATATATATAGGCACTACTTCATATTCCTTACTCCGATCCTAAGTCGCGACATTCTATTTTAGGTTGCTCGTAGAAACCTACACGATCCAACCATCACCTTCATTACTTGCTATCGTACTTAAGGTGAGTTCATAGCCCCACTTTCGATTACTTAATTGTTTTACAAACCCTTGGGGGGAATACATGCTATTTATAACCGAGCACAATGTTTTTAAATTGTATGCTTACCTGATTGTTTTATTATCACTAAGTACCAACCTTGCTAAACCGAGATCCTTTATTATGAACCATTTAGTCACTAGCAATAGTGAGCGCGAATATTATTAATAGGCCTATTGGGATTGACGAATCCCATTTGTATTCACTAAGTTCAAACAAATGCAATAATATTTGAGATTTAGGTATGTTAGCAAAGTACCTACCGGGATAAATCTGCCGATCGATATTGGTACACGTTAACGTTATGGTGTCATAAGCTTAGTGTATAATACATGTTCCGGGCGTATAATAACGTAGCCTACCTGTTTTGTTTTCCAAACATTGGTGTGAGCCTATAACTCACACTACCAACATATTGTGTTCAATCGATTTAACAAACTCTATGAATATCACTCAACCTTTGTGTTGACCTTTCAAGCATGTATTTCAGGTTCATGACGATCAAGGATGGCACGGAAGGACACGGATACTCAAGAGGGCTATAAATTTTATTATCATTCAAAACTCATTTATTATACATTGTAAACATGGAACCATCTGGGACCTCATTTTGTAATCTCTGATATTTATACAATTTGAATGACAAATCTTTTAAAACGACTCAATTGGAGTTCGTTTTCTATTATTGTGACTATTGTGCCGTCGAGTAACACCCAGTTCGAATTCCGCTGCATCCATGAATTGGGGGTGTTACAAATCTATAGAGAGAATGAACTCAAGATATTTAAATAATCCTACGTGGTAATAAGTATACCTAAATGTAATCAAGATCAAGTTATGACCCATGCCATATGGGATAATGCAACTATTAGATTGTGATGTCCGTCATTAGAACACAGTTCCAGTCTTACAACAGATAATTATTAAGAAATTAACATTCTAGAAACTCTCGAGAAATGGAATCCTTGTGAATCGTCGCTGGTCATAGAGTACATGTCTCTATAATTCCTAATGGAGATAAGAGATTCACTTCCAGATTCAAACAACAGAAATCTCAAGAGAAATTGGATACTCGTATTAATTTCAGCACAATCATTCTTAGAGAGATGGTCTAAGTGTTAGGACCATTTAGATGAATGAAAAGATCAACAAGATTTTAGAGAGACTTAAGATAGTCTAAGACATGTTGAAATCCTATGAGGATAATAGAAGTCGAGCAATAGAACTTTCAACTATCGATTTATATATGTTAAGAATATTCCCTTATAAAGGAGTTATTCAATTTAGAAAATGCAGTAAGTTCATGGCACGTTAGACTGGTCCGTTTCAAATAAGAGACTGTGTTGGAAGGTACCGTATGGACCTGAATTAACAAAAGAACTGAATAGTAATGATAATACTTTCTGAATATCATGCTTAATCGGAAGGGCAAAGTATGTCCCTCTAGCATATCATGGCTATATTGAATAACTCGATTATTTTGAGGAGTCGGTAGAAATTCTTGACACGAAGGTTAAGATACTAATAATTAAGGGGTCCTAATTCTTCAAGTCAAATAGAAGCACAGAAAGGAGTCAAATTATATATAGATATATATAGGAGTTGAAGAAGAGCTCAGCTAGTACTCCCCAGTATTCATCAGGAATGGTTTGTGAGGACACAAACCGAATAAGTGGAGGAGAGTTGTAACACCCTAAATTTTACAATATTGATTTATTATATAATAAGAGGCTTCCCAGTTACTTTTGTTATGCTTATTATTTTCTATTAGCTAGAAGGACCTCCTATGAAAACTAGTCATAAAGGGATAAGCACCTTTCATGTAATTGTTTTACTACCAAGGACTAGTTTTGCCTAAAAGTGAAACTTGGAATAAATTATGTATAAGACTTAGATAAGTCTGAAACTTATCAGGACCTTGTATCTATCTCTTTTCCCTCCTCTGCTCCACGTAGCAATCACCAAACAATTATCAAGATCAATTAGGGTTTGGTTAATTCTTGATTTCAAACAAGATTAAGCTAAGGAAGTGATATATAAGGGCATATAGGTGCGAATTATAGCTTTCCCACATATCTATTCGAGGTAAAATTATAATTATGTTTCATAATTCGTTTTTAGGATTACCCACTATTGGGTTATAATTAAAGATTGTATTTTTATGTCATAAGTGGGGTTTTGCAGAAATTTACAAGCTTATGTTAAGTTATGATTTTTAGCAATCACCAAGAACACATGATAATCATGTGTAGATGTTAAGAAAAGTGTTGTGTATCTTATTATGATGCTATAACACCATTTTATGGTGTTAATTTTCAGAAAGTATGTTTGTGTGGTCGTATAAGCCACGAACCAAACACCCCCTTATGGCCTAGTTAATTCCTAAGGCTTGTTTATAACAAGCTAATTCTCATATTAAGTAAACTCCATGTTATCTACGTGTTCCTAGGTTGTAAAGGTTAGCTAAGGATGTTTACGGGAACTCGCAATAGATTACAAGCCATATCAAGGTGAGTAACATATATCAGATTAGAAACGGGACTAAAAGAGCCCGTTAGATATATCATATGTGTTATGGTATTTACGTTCGTGTTTTGTTGTATGCTTATGTATTACACTTATGTTATGAGTTTATGATAAGTGAGCACATAATTATGTTGAAGTATATATCATGAGGAGAAATGGATCTCAAGTTATGAGGTTATATATGAAATATCTTAGACGGGTCAAGACAGTCCATAATGACCCGTGTGGTCTTAGTAACATATTTTAGCTTCCATGATGAATCATTGCTTATTTTAACGTCCTAAGTGGACGACTAGCATGAGTATAGAACTCATCAGACATCCTTAGTGGGTGATTTGTATATCATGTTAATAATCCGTTCCAAAATGGGGCTTAGACGTCCTATGTGGACGACTAGTATGAATACATGAGTCATTAGATGCTTAATGTTAAGCATAGACATCCTAAGTGGATGAACAGCACATTATGCTAATAATGTGGCCCTAAAATGAGATTATACGTCCTGTGTGGACGATTAGAGCCTTTAAGCTATATTGAACCGAATAAGGGTTCATGACATCCTACGTGGATGACTAGTATGAACATAGCAATCATATTGCTCATATGTATGATTATGAAGCGCATAGCCCCGACTAGAAGTGTTATAAAGCATCACAATCACTAAGCGGGGGAGTATTCAACGAAGCAACTTCATAGCTTGATAGCAATATTATATTTTCAGTTTATATGTGTTATCTCACTAAGCTTAATGCTTACATTGCTTCGTTTATGTTTTCTTATAGGTGAGATAAAGTTTAAGACTAAAGGTCGTGGGTTAGCTATCGGTGGAGCTCATGGGTGAGCTATTCCCTACCCTCTCTCATACCAAGAAACGCCCTAGGGAAATGTCATTTGAGTTATGATTGTATAAACTCAGATTTAAGGAGTTTTAAAACTATTACACAATATGTTTTTAAAGTTAAAGGGTGTTTGGCATAGTGCCACTCTAGCCCAAAATGACCCATTTTAGTTATGTGCGGGTCTAAACGATATATGTTATGTACAATTTTTCTATGATGTGAAATGTGTTTAATATGGGCGTTTCAAGTATTGTAACACCCTAAATTTTACAATATTGATTTATTATATAATAAGAGGCTTCCCAGTTACTTTTGTTATGCTTATTATTTTCTATTAGCTAGAAGGACCTCCTATGAAAACTAGTCATAAAGGGATAAGCACCTTTCATGTAATTGTTTTACTACCAAGGACTAGTTTTGCCTAAAAGTGAAACTTGGAATAAATTATGTATAAGACTTAGATAAGTCTGAAACTTATCAGGACCTTGTATCTATCTCTTTTCCCTCCTCTGCTCCACGTAGCAATCACCAAACAATTATCAAGATCAATTAGGGTTTGGTTAATTCTTGATTTCAAACAAGATTAAGCTAAGGAAGTGATATATAGGGGCATAGAGGTGCGAATTATAGCTTTCCCACATATCTATTCGAGGTAAAATTATAATTATGTTTCATAATTCGTTTTTAGGATTACCCACTATTGGGTTATAATTAAAGATTGTATTTTTATGTCATAAGTGGGGTTTTGCAGAAATTTACAAGCTTATGTTAAGTTATGATTTTTAGCAATCACCAAGAACACATGATAATCATGTGTAGATGTTAAGAAAAGTGTTGTGTATCTTATTATGATGCTATAACACCATTTTATGGTGTTAATTTTCAGAAAGTATGTTTGTGTGGTCGTATAAGCCACGAACCAAACACCCCCTTATGGCCTAGTTAATTCCTAAGGCTTGTTTATAACAAGCTAATTCTCATATTAAGTAAACTTCATGTTATCTACGTGTTCCTAGGTTGTAAAGGTTAGCTAAGGACGTTTACGGGAACTCGCAATAGATTACAAGCCATATCAAGGTGAGTAACATATATCAGATTAGAAACGGGACTAAAAGAGCCCGTTAGATATATCATATGTGTTATGGTATTTACGTTCGTGTTTTGTTGTATGCTTATGTATTACACTTATGTTATGAGTTTATGATAAGTGAGCACATAATTATGTTGAAGTATATATCATGAGGAGAAATGGATCTCAAGTTATGAGGTTATATATGAAATATCTTAGACGGGTCAAGACAGTCCATAATGACCCGTGTGGTCTTAGTAACATATTTTTAGCTTCCATGATGAATCATTGCTTATTTTAACGTCCTAAGTGGACGACTAGCATGAGTATAGAACTCATCAGACATCCTTAGTGGGTGATTTGTATATCATGTTAATAATCCGTTCCAAAATGGGGCTTAGACGTCCTATGTGGACGACTAGTATGAATACATGAGTCATTAGATGCTTAATGTTAAGCATAGACATCCTGAGTGGATGAACAGCACATTATGCTAATAATGTGGCCCTAAAATGAGATTATACGTCCTGTGTGGACGATTAGAGCCTTTAAGCTATATTGAACCGAATAAGGGTTCATGACATCCTACGTGGATGACTAGTATGAACATAGCAATCATATTGCTCATATGTATGATTATGAAGCGCATAGCCCCGACTAGAAGTGTTATAAAGCATCACAATCACTAAGCGGGGGAGTATTCAACGAAGCAACTTCATAGCTTGATAGCAATATTATATTTTCAGTTTATATGTGTTATCTCACTAAGCTTAATGCTTACATTGCTTCGTTTATGTTTTCTTATAGGTGAGATAAAGTTTAAGACTAAAGGTCGTGGGTTAGCTATCGGTGGAGCTCATGGGTAAGCTATTCCCTACCCTCTCTCATACCAAGAAACGCCCTAGGGAAATGTCATTTGAGTTATGATTGTATAAACTCAGATTTAAGGAGTTTTAAAACTATTACACAATATGTTTTTAAAGTTAAAGGGTGTTTGGCATAGTGCCACTCTAGCCCAAAACGACCCATTTTAGTTATGTGCGGGTCTAAACGATATATGTTATGTAGAATTTTTCTATGATGTGAAATGTGTTTAATATGGGCGTTTCAAGTATTGTAACACCCTAAATTTTACAATATTGATTTATTATATAATAAGAGGCTTCCCAGTTACTTTTGTTATGCTTATTATTTTCTATTAGCTAGAAGGACCTCCTATGAAAACTAGTCATAAAGGGATAAGCACCTTTCATGTAATTGTTTTACTACCAAGGACTAGTTTTGCCTAAAAGTGAAACTTGGAATAAATTATGTATAAGACTTAGATAAGTCTGAAACTTATCAGGACCTTGTATCTATCTCTTTTCCCTCCTCTGCTCCACGTAGCAATCACCAAACAATTATCAAGATCAATTAGGGTTTGGTTAATTCTTGATTTCAAACAAGATTAAGCTAAGGAAGTGATATATAAGGGCATAGAGGTGCGAATTATAGCTTTCCCACATATCTATTCGAGGTAAAATTATAATTATGTTTCATAATTCGTTTTTAGGATTACCCACTATTGGGTTATAATTAAAGATTGTATTTTTATGTCATAAGTGGGGTTTTGCAGAAATTTACAAGCTTATGTTAAGTTATGATTTTTAGCAATCACCAAGAACACATGATAATCATGTGTAGATGTTAAGAAAAGTGTTGTGTATCTTATTATGATGCTATAACACCATTTTATGGTGTTAATTTTCAGAAAGTTTGTTTGTGTGGTCATATAAGCCACGAACCAAACACCCCCTTATGGCCTAGTTAATTCCTAAGGCTTGTTTATAACAAGCTAATTCTCATATTAAGTAAACTCCATGTTATCTACGTGTTCCTAGGTTGTAAAGGTTAGCTAAGGACGTTTACGGGAACTCGCAATAGATTACAAGCCATATCAAGGTGAGTAACATATATCAGATTAGAAACGGGACTAAAAGAGCCCGTTAGATATATCATATGTGTTATGGTATTTACGTTCGTGTTTTGTTGTATGCTTATGTATTACACTTATGTTATGAGTTTATGATAAGTGAGCACATAATTATGTTGAAGTATATATCATGAGGAGAAATGGATCTCAAGTTATGAGGTTATATATGAAATATCTTAGACGGGTCAAGACAGTCCATAATGACCCGTGTGGTCTTAGTAACATATTTTTAGCTTCCATGATGAATCATTGCTTATTTTAACGTCCTAAGTGGACGACTAGCATGAGTATAGAACTCATCAGACATCCTTAGTGGGTGATTTGTATATCATGTTAATAATCCGTTCCAAAATGGGGCTTAGACGTCCTATGTGGACGACTAGTATGAATACATGAGTCATTAGATGCTTAATGTTAAGCATAGACATCCTGAGTGGATGAACAGCACATTATGCTAATAATGTGGCCCTAAAATGAGATTATACGTCCTGTGTGGACTAGGGCTGAGCAAACGGACCGGCCGGACCGGACCGACCGACAAAACCGACCGGACCGAGACCGACCGGACCGGACCGACCACATTCGGTCCGGTCCTCGGTCTAAGCTTTTTGCCAAATTCGGTCTCGGTCCGGTCGGTCCGGTCCGGTCCGGTCCGGACCGACCAAAAACCCCGAAAAAAACTTGCCTAATTGGACCGGACCGACCGAAGACCGACCGGACCGAGACCGGACCGAGACCGGACCGACCATATTCGGTCCGGTCTCGGTCTATGGTTTCCGGTTCTCGGTCTTCGGTCCGGTCCGGTCTTGGCCGGTCCGGTCCGGTTTCCGACCGATGATCACCCCTAGTGTGGACGATTAGAGCCTTTAAGCTATATTGAACCGAATAAGGGTTCATGACATCCTACGTGGATGACTAGTATGAACATAGCAATCATATTGCTCATATGTATGATTATGAAGCGCATAGCCCCGACTAGAAGTGTTATAAAGCATCACAATCACTAAGCGGGGGAGTATTCAACGAAGCAACTTCATAGCTTGATAGCAATATTATATTTTCAGTTTATATGTGTTATCTCACTAAGCTTAATGCTTACATTGCTTCGTTTATGTTTTCTTATAGGTGAGATAAAGTTTAAGACTAAAGGTCGTGGGTTAGCTATCGGTGGAGCTCATGGGTGAGCTATTCCCTACCCTCTCTCATACCAAGAAACGCCCTAGGGAAATGTCATTTGAGTTATGATTGTATAAACTCAGATTTAAGGAGTTTTAAAACTATTACACAATATGTTTTTAAAGTTAAAGGGTGTTTGGCATAGTGCCACTCTAGCCCAAAACGACCCATTTTAGTTATGTGCAGGTCTAAACGATATATGTTATGTACAATTTTTCTATGATGTGAAATGTGTTTAATATGGGCGTTTCAAGTATATTCCAAGTTTCACTTTTAGGCAAAACTAGTCCTTGGTAGTAAAACAATTACATGAAAGGTGCTTATCCCTTTATGACTAGTTTTCATAGGAGGTCCTTCTAGCTAATAGAAAATAATAAGCATAACAAAAGTAACTGGGAAGCCTCTTATTATATAATAAATCAATATTGTAAAATTTAGGGTGTTACAACTTCACAAAATATAAGGATCTGGCAAAACAACGTCCGTATTTCTGCTGCCGTAGCTGTTAACGCCGACTCTAGCAATGCAATTGACCACTCACCATCGTCCGCTAATAATCCCATCGCCTCACACGCTGATCTATTTGTCGGATAGACACGTCCATTGAGTGTACGTATTCCTGGAAACGACATGCATTCTTTCTGATGACATAACAACAACCTCTGATAAAAACAGATCACCTGCACTGCACTTGGATGTATGTACGTAAGCCTTCCTATTGATGGCTTGTTGAGGTTCTGCCTTGGCGACCAATATTTTTGTGGGCCATTCCAAACAAACTCTGAAGGGAAATCTAAATATGTTAGATGGCGCCCTAGTGTGAACTGAGCATTAAAATTTAGCCATTCAGTAAGGGTCGTCTTCTTGTTACTCGGATTATCAATAATGGATTGCAAACTTTCGTTTCTTCTGAAACTAACTCGTTGCATATTCTCAAGATGCACAACAAGTATTTGTACAGCTGGCTCTCTGTGATGAATATCAAAACCCAATATCCGCCAACATGCTTCATGAGGGCCTATGTACCGGGCGTCTAGATAATTTTTTATCTCATCAACTCTAAGTGTCGGGCTTCTGCTTGTTGAAGGCCCATCCCCAATAGATCTTGTTATTTGTGTCACGATCCGATCCGTTCCCTTGGAAATGTACTTAAACAGGTACTTGATTAGCATTGTCCATTCACAATATTCCACATTGATGTGAGCATAAAACCGCATCAGCAACGTTATATTATATGGCACAACATATGCGTTGTCCAACTGAACAGTTTGCCTTGTCGTGACTCCACCACCAGCGCGCCTTCGGTAATGAACATACCCTTTCTTGTCAATCGATGTGGCCTCACAATACTGTTTAGGAAAACCTTTGGTACACGCATCAGTATTCTTCATACATACTGCTGATTTATAGACCTCTCCACATGGTCCATGCATCATAAATTCTGTAACAACACGGTATTCCTCTGGATCAGCCTCCCAATCAGGCAATTCTGCTGATATATACCGATCAATATCCTCGTTCCTGCGAACCCTTGAATGTTCTTCTATCCATAGCAGCAAATGACAGTGTGGTAATCCCCGTTTTTGAAATTCAACGGTGTATAAAACTGCAAACAACAGTAGAGTAATCAAGAGAAGAAGAAATAGATAGAAAACGCAAAAATCAAGAACATATAAGAAGTAACAATGACCTGCTGAAATTGGTCCGAAAGGTCTCCTGTCGCGTAAGAATGCTATAAGATGATGAATCTTCTGTTCAAATACCCGATCAACCGCATCGGGCCTATCCGCAACAGTGACATCCGGAAACTGTTGCATAAAGTCTTGAATCTCCGGCCATTTAACATTACATGTAAATGTTATGAAAAACGACGGATTCCCGTGAACACGGCATATTGCAAGGGCATCCAAGTAGTGGCTATACATATACCTTGGACCGCCAGTAAATGATGAAGGAAGAATTGTACGCATCCCTACATCAGAACCATCACGATCGCCACGCACAACCGCATCATATAACCCCGAAAGATACTCATTCCTGATATCGTCCTGGTGGTCCCGAACAAAGTCTAGCCGATACTGTTCGACGCTGCAATACGCTGTGACAACATACTGTTGAAAGAGCCGCCCGCCCCTCGTCAATAAGCTATATTCTCGAAAACGGTCATGTAGCTGGTACGCATAGAACATTTTCATGGACATGTTATGGTCGTCATCAAAGGACTGATTGATGACATCCCAAAGACAACGACCAAGGTGATACCCTTTTTCCCCGAAGATGAACAGTAATGGAAATTGCAACGACATATAACGCGGATGCAATTTACTGACTCTCTCTGGATCGCCTGCGCGACGATGAATAACTATATCAAACTCAGTACCTGTGTCCGGACCACCTTCATAGACTATAGCACCAATCGAGTCTCCTGACGGCAGCTCATATTGTCGCTGGCCCACTACACCGAAAAGCTTAATTTTGAATTCGGGGACCTCTGTTTCTGCAAGTTTGTCTCGCGCTGTTCTGAATAACCTAACCAACCCGTTGCACTCATCCAACACCTGAATCAGATTCTGCACAATATCAGGACGCAACCTTGTACCACCATTCCGAAAAGGCTGCAAACGATTTGCAACCTCATTCTGCGTATCAAAGACATATAACTGTAAGAAGCGCGGGTCAGTATTTTCAGGTGGACAAAGGCTGCCTATCCGATGATAAATTTGGCCTGAAACTTTAAACACATACGGGCCGCGGCCTCTGTTAATCGAGTCGTCAATCTGAGCACCCAAAGATGTCATTGCGAACATCGAATTATACGCTCGTATGTTTTCCATAAAGTGACGGTCAGTAAAGAGCTGCTTTACATAAGGAGGATATTCTTGCCGTCGGAGCAACACCACTTTTCCACCTCCACAACACCGATGGTATTCCGGAAATCGCCTACTACCATGTTTCAATCTTTCATCGAACCAAAACAAAGCACTGCAATGACGACATACCCGATTACATGGGCCCAGCGATGCGTATGTCTGTGGAGGACCTGCAATACAGCATACGAAAATGCCGGTCAGCACTAAAAAGAATAAGAAGATGCACCACGCGATGTTTATGTTTTTAAAAAACAGTATAAAGAATCTGTTCAAAGTAAAAAAAAAATAACAGACCCTGAGCAGGCCATACAGGCCTAATGACATCCGGCCGCCCTGCAATGGACCACACAAAAGAGCGTTAATCTGTTTAGATACCCTACCGGGAGCTGCTAAAGAGGAAAAGCATCATGCAACGGTGAAGACGTGTGCATGAATTGAGCAAAAACATATAAAAAAAACTTAGAAATAGCAAGGATAATTGCATACCTCGGCCGGGTGTTGGTTGTCGGGCAAGACGCGAACCAACTGCTTGAGAACAGTCGGGCGGCGATGGTCCTTGTGCTGTAACAATAACAATCAAGAAACACTGTTAAGGCCCAAGTTGCAAAACAGATGATGACTAAATGAAGATATATAAGCATGCATCGAACATCAAAAGTACATTGAGAAGTGGACGTGGATGCGGCCGAATGCATGTTCATTGTGACATCCTTGGTACCCATATCAGTAGGATCGTCTGTAACAATAGCACAGACAGTTATTGCACATGACCTTTGAAACGGAAAAAGTTTTTAGAGGAATAACAGAAGCATCAATACATATACTTGCAACCGTATGTGGTTGTAGGAACGGGTGTACGAAAAGTTGATAAGCCACCGCCAACGACATGCGGTGCAGCTGAAAAAAAAAACCCTCAAATAGCGTTGGTTCAGTCAACAATACCGATGCTCAAATGAAAATCGTCTATTCTTATGCTTATTTTTTATATAATTTGGCTGGTTATTTTGGGTTTCGGTTATATACGTAGGTATATTTGTTTCTATGATCGGCAGTAATAGATGGTCTAGATTAGAAGTCATTGTTATGAAAATGGTATCCTTAGCCTTAGCCTTAGGCCCCGTGCGTTTTTGCTTCTGTTTGTGCTTTTGTCTGCCTTGCGTTGCTTTGCCTTGCCCTTTGTTGCCCCTTGTTTTGCCTGCTTTTTCTTGCTTTCGTTTTTGCTTTACTGTGGGCCTCGTGCGTTTTAGCTTCTGTTTCTTGTTTTGTTTGCCTGCGTTGCTTGTTGTTTGTTGCCTTTTGCTCTTTTTGCTTTTCACTATCACCCGCACACCTGCACTTGCCGGAGGTCTCATTGGAAGCAGTCTCTCTATTCCTGGGTTTATCCTGGGGTAGGGGTAGGATCTGTCTACACTCTACCTCCCCCATACCCTGCTTCGGCGGGATTGGGTTTTTGTTGTTGTTGTTTTGTTATGAAAATGGTATCCAAAAAGGTTGGCGCGCCTGGGGCTGATCGGCTAGCAATGCCAGGAGAGAGAAAAAAAATGATAGTTACGAAAAGGTATTAAAATGACTTAATTTCTACGGTACATTCGTGCAAGTAAACCTGAATGTTTAAGTTGTAGGTTTACCAGCAGCAGTATCTAACATATTTTCATCCATTTTTTCCTGGGTGTATAATGTATTAATGTATTGGGGTGTATTGAAGTTAGTTACAATATATATTTATTATTAGTGTATGTAAACTATATGCGATGAATGTGCTGAAATCTATTTTGTTTCTTTATATACATTGTTGAGGCTATCCAATCAGGTTCGAAACTTTGAATCAATAATGGAATATTTGTTTAACATGACTGAATATATACACTACAGTCATTGATTGATCAAACATTTGAAGAAATTGAGATTTAGAAATCATAAATAGGCGCATAAGTGTAAAAAAAGAAAAAAGTTGTCAACAAAATATATGAAGAATCAAGTATCTACGATAAAGTAGAATAACAAAACTAAACTGCGAAAGAATAGTCAATCTAGTGGTCATTGTTTGGCTGTGTGTATTTTTCTTATTTTTGGCCTTTCTATGCTAAAAATTGAAATGGATTGGTAGACCAAAATAGCAAGGAGCAACCTGCAAAGGGACGTACCAATGGCACCAGAAACGGGCGCAACACCTTCATTGAATGCAAAACTCGTAGAAGCAGACGCGGGCGTAATATAGCACCCTACAAACATAACACAAATTGAGGAAAGCACAAACATGAATACAATAAGGCTAAAATAAAAGATGATAGAAAAAATGTATGAGCATACCAGTAGATGGGGCAGTCGACATATCATCCATTTTCCTCTTTCCTTTTCCGTTGACAGATGCGTCTAAAGAAGCGCGCCGAAAACGGTATGACGCCCTTGCGTGTAATGGGTCCGGCTCATTTATCGTTATACCATTCGGTGATGGAGGCGTCATACCCATGACATCCTCCCTGTTAACAGGGCTTTGAAAAACATTCTGAGTACAGTGGAATGAATCAACAACATCTACCGGAGTATGAATCAAGTGTATGTAGTTTTGACAATCACCAGAAGACACGCATTCCACACCCACATCAGCAACATGACTAACACACGTATCCTGCTCCAACACCTGGCCCCTATGGGTTCTACGCACACCTTTGCTTTTGGTTCGCATAGTTAAGCAAATAGACTAAAGGCAACCAAATACAGCTAAAACACATACAACATGCATCTATAGCAACATCTATCACAAAACTATAACAATTAAAAAAACGTTTCCAAAAGAAGCCGCATAATGTTGATGAATGAAAGCACCCAAGTATAGACAGCAACAAAGCAACCACTATGAGCAGTAATACACCGTGTGTCGGGAATCAAACGTTTGCAAGGTTATTGGTTGGTACTAATACACGCCACGTGGTCACCGGGCAGAATAGAATTCAACGTATTATTCGTTTTTACTATATTACTTAGAGCGACATAATTGATAAAAGAAAGTATGCAAGTACGTCACCAACAAACCAACCACCATGAGCAGCAATACACCCTTTTTTACCTATGATACTGGAACGTATAGACGGAAAGTAAGCCGGAAAAACAGTGCAGCAGCTACAGAGCAGACGTCAGCAGCAATTCGCAAAGAAAGAGGCAGAGAAGATAAGTACTAAAAAGAACAGGCGGTGGATATTATCATATTATTATTGAGCAAAGAAGGTAAAAAGAAAAAGAAGGGAAAAAATGGGCTGATTACCTAGATGGGCTGGGCTCAGGCAGAAAAAAGGTGGATGACGCAAATTTGGCGTCAGCATTTGACGCTCTATTATATATAGAGTAATTTATTCACGACATAGTAATTGTATGAAACATTAAAATAATTGGTATACTAGCAGACAGAAATAACATATGTACCAAACTGCCAACAAGCAACGGCTCATATTTTTTCTTTTTCTTTTTTGCCTTTGTCGTTTGTACACATCTCATCTCACTGTCCAGTGAAATAGACATAAATTCTGTTGCTTTCACAATCAATTTTCCAACATTTTTTTACAACGCTTTTCTAAAAAAGACATAAAGATTTATTTTTCAAGAAACGTTATGTTAAACAACCTTTGCTGATTCACATAACAATTTATTTTAAGAACTGATTAGGTTTATTTGACAAACCATTATCACATTTATTTGCAAATCTTGCTTTATTATAGCTATGATTTTATCTTGGAAGAAAAGACCAGCTTTTGGTATATATAACTTAATATTATAACCTCCTTGAATTTTTGCACCCTAAGAGTGGAAGGTATGGATTTGCTCATCCCTCGCCAAGCCACATAGGCTTGCTCCTCATGGCTACTCACCACACCACCTCACCTCGTCACATCTCCTTACTTGAAGGTTGCTTGTCTGCACGACGAAACAAACCATCTGACATTTGTACCTTTATTTATTTTTTTTTTTTTATTTTTTTTTATTTTTTATTTTTTGTGAGTGAAAAATAAAATATAGTTGTAAGGGTAGACCTCAAATGAGTAAGTTGAGCTTAGTTGTGAATGAGAGAGGTTGTAAGAGGATATTTGTTAAGGTGATGTGGCATCCCATGAGACCCAAATAATGAGGTTTACCTCCTTACCATACCTTCCCCTCTAAAAGCGAACCTCCATACATTCATAGCAGGATTATATGTTGTTAGGTAACACTTCATTCTTTGAGTGATTTTTCAGGTGAGTGTGTTAGGTGCAAAAGTTAGGATTTTTCTATTTTGAACCTCATAGGCACAAGATAAAAAGAGAAAAAAATACATAAAAAGTAATTATAGACCCACATAAAAGGACTCAAATATTTATAAAAAATAAATTTTTTTTGTGAATTCTAAAGTATTTTTTGTCTACTTTTTTTATTATTATCTTGTGCCCTTAAGGCACAAAATAAAAAAACCCCAACGATTAATATGCTTTAGTAGTTGTATCCTCATAACAGAGGCAAATACTAGTATGTTTTAAGGGATCGTTAGGGCCTATTTTCTTTTTTTACACCTCTCCGCTTGTTTACACAAAGTTGAGTTATTTATTGTGATAAGTTTATTTCCTGCTTAATTTTAAAGTTTGGTTTTTAAAAACTTCTTTTTTCAGATATGCTTGTTTAGTCTTTAGTGCTTTTGCCATCTTTAGACTTTCTTATCTATATCTACTGCACTTAATGCTAAACAATTTAACAATATTAGGTAAAAAGCAACGTTTTGAAAACCGGATTTGAAATCGATCCGGGTCGAGTTACTGGGCACCGGGTCAACTGGTTCGATCGCCGAGTCAACCCGGTTTTCAATTTATTATTATTATTTTTTTAATTTTTTGACCGGGTCAACCGGTTCGACCATCGGGTCAACCCGGGTTTTTATTAAAAAATTTTGAAAAAATAAAACCCGGCCTGGTTTCGAGAACCGGGTTGACCCGGGTCACTCAAAAACCGACAGGTTTAACTGGCTAACCCGGTTTTATAAACCCGGGTTTTTTTACCCGTTTTTTTGACGGAACCGGTTAAAACAGTTAACCCGGCCGGGTTGACTCGAATTTCAAAAAACTGGTAAAAAGTTATACTTCTTTTACGATGATTTTTGACACTTACGATGATTAAAGGTCCGAAGTAAGAAACAGAACAACAAAAGTTTAGGACCCACATTTTCTTATCATACTACTATGTAATGTAATATCTTTCATGTGCAATTGTGCATTGCATAAATATCATTTACAATCAACTTTTCCATCATTATTATAGATTAAAACTAACGGACCACATTTCTCCAAAGAAAATTTCAAAATAATCATTAACAAAGGTTAAATATCAACCGTGAAACAAAACGTTAAATAATACTAGTACCACTAGTATATGTTAAACCCATACTAATTAGTGACATTGTCCACACTACAGAGTTTTACTAAACCATGAAGCCAACTAAAGCCTTTAGTGACATTGAGCATGCACCTATTGACACTCAGGTCGTCCCGTTACTCGACCAACCCGAACCACCAACGCGACCAGATGACGTATCTAAGCGGCTGCTGATCAGGGTTCTGTCAACTATCACTTTGGTCGCTATATTTTTTGTTGCAGCTTTTGTACTAATTGTCATTGACAAGCATCAGCCTATTGATCACACGGATACTACTAATACGGTACTGCCTGAGAGTGCTGTATTGGATAAATCTCCGTTGCAGTACTCTCAGTCTGACCGTCTCAAATGGGAAAGAACTGCTTTTCATTTTCAACCCGCGAAAAATTTCATCTATGGTACGATACAATCTATAGCTTTTTTCATAATTATTGGACCAACTTGCTATATTTAGAAAGTTTTGGCTTAAAATTGTGCTTATATTTTTTGTTGAATTTTTCATGTTTGTTGATGATGTTGCTGATGGATTCTTACTTCAGATCCCAATGGTATGTATCTTGCATTGTTACAGCATTTTTAAGTCCATATAGTTCTTTCTATTATTGGTTATAATATGTTTAGAGCAACAATAAGTTGGTATTTCACATAGCAAAAGTGATTCATATCTCATTATTAGAGGCCAATTTACATGTAGTAAGTTATATAATAATTTGACAAATGCTTAAACAACTTGATATTTGATTATTGAAACAACATAAACATATGAAAACAAGAGATAGATAAGCACTTCTATATTTTCCTTGCAGCAAATTTTGGTGATAAGGAAATTAGTACCACAATTACTTAAACAAACCTAAATCAGCCAGCTTATTTGTTTTGACGAATTCATGGTGTGTCGGGTTTTCCATTTTAGGTCCACTGTTTCACATGGGTTGGTACCATCTATTCTATCAGTACAACCCGTACGGTCCAGTTTGGGGGAATATGTCATGGGGTCACTCAGTGTCCAAAGACATGATCAACTGGTTCGAGCTTCCAGTTTCTCTAACACCAACAGAATGGTATGATATCGAGGGTGTTTTAAGCGGGTCCACTACGAAGCTGCCAAATGGTGAAATATTTGCTTTGTATACTGGAAACGCATTTGATTTTGCACAAATACAATGCAAAGCTGTACCCGTGAACCCATCTGACCCACTTCTTGTTGAGTGGGTCAAATACGAAGGTAACCCAATCCTGTACACTCCACCGGGGATTGGGTTAAAAGACTATAGGGACCCGTCAACAGTTTGGACAGGTCCTGATGGAAAACATAGGATGATTATGGGGACCAAAAGAAACACAACAGGACAGATACTTGTGTACCATACAACTGATTACACAAACTATGTAATGTTGGATGAGCCAATGCACGCGGTTCCTGGTACTGATATGTGGGAATGTGTTGACTTTTACCCTGTTTCATTGACCAACGATAGTGCCTTTGATATGGCGGCTTATGGTCCGGGCTTAAAACACGTGATTAAAGAAAGTTGGGAGGGACATGGATCGGACTGGTATTCTATCGGGACATATGATGCAACGACTGATAAATGGACTCCTGATAATCCGGAATTAGATGTTGGTATCGGGTTGAGATGTGATTACGGAAGGTTTTTTGCATCAAAAAGTATTTTTGACCCGTTGAAGAAAAGGAGGGTCACTTGGGGTTATGTTGCTGAATCGGATAGTGCTGATCAAGACCTCTCTAGAGGATGGGCTACTCTTTATGTAAGATATTATCTATTTGGTGTTTATTTAAAATGATGTAAGTTACTATATAGTAAACGTACTGATGTTAATGATTATAACAGAATCTTGCAAGAACCGTGGTACTAGATAGAAAGACTGGAACTCATCTACTCCATTGGCCAGTCGAGGAAATTGAAAGTCTAAGATCCTTCGGTCAGGAATTTAAAGAGGTCAAGCTTGAGCCCGGTTCAATAGTTCCACTTGACATAGGGTCAGCTACACAGGTACATGAGAAAATAACTTAAGTCAATTTTTTCATCTATTAGAACCGTCTTTGAAATGTAACATAACATATGGCTGTTGCAGTTGGACATAGTTGTGACATTTGAGGTGGATCAAGATGCCTTGAAAGCAACAACTGAAGTCAACAATGGGTACGATTGCACTACAAGCTTGGGTGCAGCGCAAAGGGGAAGTTTGGGACCATTCGGGATTGCGGTTCTTGCTGATGGAACCCTTTCAGAGTTGACTCCGGTTTATTTCTACATAGCCAAAAATACAGATGGAAGTTTGGCAACACATTTTTGTACTGATAAGCTAAGGTAACATTAACAAACACACAAATAATTTTGAAACCTTATACATGTTTTTAATGAATGATATCTTATTCTCTTGGATCGGGGAAAAAATACAGGTCATCACTGGATTATGATGGTGAGAGAGTGGTGTATGGGAGCACCGTCCCTGTGCTTGATGGTGAAGAACTCACATTCAGATTATTGGTAAATAATTTTTTTTAGACATCTGTTCTTGTTCAGTATTGTTCTTGCTCGTTAATTGACTGTATTAATCTTATTCAATAAAATTGGACTTAATGTATATGTCACAATTTTTATGCAAAATTAGGTGGATCATTCAATACTAGAGGGGTTTGCACAAGGAGGAAGGACTGTAATAACGTCAAGAGCGTATCCGACAAAGGCAATATATGAAGGAGCAAAGGTCTTCTTGTTCAACAACGCCACTGGTACAAGTGTGAAGGCGTCTCTTAAGATATGGCAAATGGCTCCTGTTCAGATTCAGCCTTACCCTCTTTAATGACTCACTTATTTCATTTCTCTAGTCACTCTATTATGCATTCCATTCGGTAGAGGGAAATAAGAATGGAGAAATGGAAATCGTATTAGGGAGTGCGACAGGCGCGCTGGCACAGGGCTACCACCAAAGAGGGCCACCAAAAAAAATCGTTATATGTATATCAGTATGTACTATTTTGTTATTATCCGAATAAATGGTCAGATGGAGTAGGCTAATAATAGGGCTAAAGGCCCAATAGACCAATATTATATGGGAGGGGGTTATACAAACGGTGCCTACTTGGTTAGTTCAACCCTCTCTAAAAGGGGCAGGGTACTTTTTTTTTTTTTTTTTTTTTTTTTTTTTTTTAATAATGTTTTGTATAATTGTATTTTATTTTGTATAGTATATTTTGCGTAATGTTTTTTGTTGTGTTTATTTGTTATGTGTATATAATTAACATCTAATGCGTTTTTATTTAATTAACAACTAAAACAATAGCACGTTAAACATTACCACATTAAACGACTATAACAACAAATGTTATTAATCAATTAAACAACAACGTTAACACATTATTTAAAAACAACAATATCTACGACATATGAAGATTATTCATTTCATGTAAAAGATCATGGAGCCTTGCACCCGACTGACAAGCGTGATCCTCAGGATTCCTTGTCATTTCTAACTCCATCTCCAGCGTCTTTATTCTTGTCATCAACAGCTTGTTTCTTGCTTCAAGCTCGTCAATCTTATTATCTTTCGCAACGCAGTTTAAGCACTGCGTTGAAGAAGAGGCTTGATTAAAGTACGTCCTTTCAAATTCATCTTTCCACATGAAGTATTTACACGAGTAGCTGGTTTCCAGGATTGCCGTTCTATAATGAATCCTCTCTCACATCTACACAAGAAAGGATTTCTTCGTCCCACCTGACAAAAGAATTTGCATAATAATTTACAACATCAATCAATAATGTTATTACAATCATTTACTATATACACCAAATAGTTTTTTACAACATAAATCAGTAATCATTCACAATATTTTGTTGGTATAATTATTTACAACATAAATCAATAATTATTTACAATGTTTTGTGGGTATAATTATTTACAACATAAATCAATAATCATTTACAATGTTTTGTCTGTATAATTATTTACTCCATTAGTCGATGTTGGTATAAAGTTTCCCATTCGGCTGCAACTGGCTCTTTGAAATACCTCCATTGTGGGTGCTTACGCGGAAGTGGAGAATCTCTGTCTAGCGTCGGTAAAATGTAGTGAGCATAGTTTCTCTCCCCCACACGGGCAATCACAAGGGGGTTGGTTCCTTGTGATAAGTTTGGCCCGGTAAAAAGCGGAAAACATGTGTTCCAACCTTGCTGGGATATAAATACAACAGGTCGGTGAATCATTGAAGCGATAACCAGCCCCGTGATAGGCATCACCATCCAGCGATCATTAGGTGCACCTCCATTGAACCAGTTTATTGTATACCAAAGTTGGTCAAAGTCATCTTGCTGCCACATACTTATGTAAGTTTGCCTATGTCTATCTAACTCTTGCAATAACATATGTCTGACTTCGGCCCACCTATTTTCGTTTTGAGAAAGATTGTGGGCAACGCACCAAAACCCACAATTTCCATCACCCAGCACATTATGTATACTTATTACGTATGGACGGAAAATATGTGGAATATGCTCAATAAAAGCATCATTATCTCCAACATATAATCTGTGGCGTAGACTATCACCCGTGTAAGAACTATGTCTTGGAGGTTCTTTCCGCAAGTTCGGGACTTTTGTAGATCTTGAATTTGTACTTCTTCGGTGATCTACGATTGGTACTTCATCCAAGTCAGGGACTTCATTCAAGTCCGGGACTTGTGTAGCCTTGCCCTTTTTGTTCTTTGCGCTCGGACGCCAACGGGTATTTTTTTTAATAGCAGGTTCACGTGTGCCAGCAGATTCAGGCTGGTATATCTCTCTCAACTTCGTTAACATATTTTTCTTGACAAACGACGTTGCTTTGCTAAAATAATTCTTGAATTGCCGTACGTCATTTTGTAACGAAGTATCATCATCATCATCATCATCATCATCATCATCATCATCAGGTTTGCTGGAAGAGCCATCTTCAGGCGGGGGCCTATTGATAACAGGCCACGGAACAGATAGGGTTCTCCAAAAAATATCAATTCGATCCAGTGGAATGGGGTGTCCTAAATTCATTAAAAGTGACTTGTATAAATTACTGATATTAATGAGGAAAACAACTTGATAGCTATAAATTTAATATACTTACCATGTATTAAACAGTATTGCATCTCGTCATATAATTCTTGAAATAGTGGTATATTACACTTATTTATTTGCTCGTTGATGCTTCTATTAAAACTCTCTTTTATCGCATTTTCTTGCGCAATGAGAATCTTATCGATCGAACTCAACAACCTGTCTAAGTTGGACTGTGTGCTGCCCAAATATAATTTCAACAACGCGTGGTGAGCCTCAACTCTGCACGTTGTTGTCTGGCCGTAGGAGCGATATTGGTCGGTAATATACGAGACAAACATGGGTGAGTAATCTTGCAGCCAGTTATTCAAATACACAGCGATATCTGAAAAAAAAACAATGAATTAATAAAAGGTCATTCGGGTGCTTTTTTATTAAATAATTAAAGGTCATTAATAATTAAGTACCAGGATGGTTGACCAATTGCTGTTGTTGGCGTTGATAATGATGCTTGAACATTTCGAATGTCGGAGCTTTAATCATCCAATCCCATCGGTGTTTCATGGACTCATAATCATCTAACTGTAGGAAACGGTGTACACTTTTATTTATAAAATCAGATTATAATAAATAAATAACAGAAAATTAAATACAGACAGAAAGGTGTAGAAGCAGAAGACAGACTCTATATAACAATAAGTAAATAAAAGCAGTAAAAAGTCGGAACGAGGCTCGTGTTAAACACGATTCCCTTAAAACAGATTCGCCGTCTGTTTCCCAGGGTACAACGTCCAAAGCTGTTGTACAGCCGGACCTGACGAAACTTGCCTGAAAGATCACGAAAACTTGTGTGCTTCTGATCGAAAAACTTGCTGGAATACGATAGGTAATGAGTTGCGTTTTTAGATGATCAAACTGAATGAGACTATGGCTATATTTATACTGAAAAATTATCTTGTCCTCCAAGATAACATATCTTCCAGAATTATACAAATCAGTTATTTACAAAGCTGATTTGCACAGCTTTTCACACACGAAAATATCTATGCCATAATTATACAAATCAATTATAAAGAAACCCGATTTGTATATCTTTTGTAACACAAAAATAATCTATTCTAAAAATAGATTTACAGAAAAATGGAAATTAAGCAACCCGAATCTGCAGCAAAAAGATACGCACGTATGTGAGGCTTCGGAGCTGCATTCGTGTCCGTAGGTCGCGCAGGCTCGCATGAGTTCAGAAGCTTTGAACCCATTTTGGCCCAGAAATCCCATTTTCTGCACCCCCCCTGCGCGCGCGCGCGTAGGAGTGGGAGCATAGCTCACCTAAAGGAATTTGAAAGCTAGTACAAGGATATCCTTATAAACTAGTCTTCACTTCCTTCACTAGGCGATGTGGGATGTGTTTTTGTTTCCAAATTTTGTGTGTCAAGTGTCCCACTTTGAGACACGATATCTCATTCATCTTAGCTCAATTTTGGACATACTTTAGCTCGTTGCGAAGCTCTCTTGGAGGAGAACAAAACGCCCCCAAGAAACATAAATATATGTAACATATACATACATTAAATTATGTCCAAAGTTTGCAAAAAGTCAATTGTAAATACCATTTTTCCAACAATCCCCCACATGAATGGAGATCGGTCGAAAACACGCAAAAGTTTCAGCGAAATTTCTGCGGTTAAGTCTTGCATAGGATAGGTAGGTGTGACCCTTTGAACCTTCACTTGTGAGATGCACTTAGTCTCCTAGATCTAAGTAGACGCGATGTCCTTGAACTCAACCTCTGTTTACGTAGACGACAATACACACTCACACAAGACTCTCCCTGACCTTGTCAAGTCCTCATAGTCGTATTCGTTATGGTTATGAATACTAGCCTGGTTCTGCAAGAGCTCTTAGGAATTGCGCCCCCCATAATTCCCTTCGAAGCGACCCCACCTCTCTCCCACATAGGTGATTTAATCTTGAATCATTAAAAACATATGTTTTGTGATTTCATCTTGAACCATTATGCTTTATGATTTCATCCTGAATCATAAAAGCCATATGTTTAACCTCTCAACAAGTCACATTTGTTATAGGAATCGTGGACTTAGCTATAACAGTTTGCTTGGAAAACTTCCAAGATATAGCTGCCCCTCCTGGTGTAAACACATATCCACTAGTCGATCTAGAATCCTTTATGTCAGATATCCAATTTGCATCACTGTATCCTTCTATAACAGCTAGATATCTTTCATAATGCAGTCCATAATCGCGACTGTATCTCAAATAATGAAGTACCCTAGTCATAGCTCCCCAATGTGCATAACTTGGATTACTAGTATACCTACTTAGCCTGCTAACAGCATATGCTAAGTCAGGTCGGGTACTTGTCATTAAGTACATTAACATGCCAATAATTCTTGAATACTCTAATTGGGCAACACCTGCGCCTCTATTTTTAGATATATGCTTGCTGGTGTCAATTGAAGTTCTAGCTAGGCCGGAATCCCCCGCATTATGAGTATTCAGAATTTTGTCCACATAATATGCTTGACTCAACACAAGTCCATTCTGAGTTCATATGATCTTTATTCCAAGGATCACATCAGCCAAACCCATATCCTTCATGTCAAACTTTGATTTCAACATGTCTTTAGTAGATTTGATCATCTTGTCGTTACTGCCAACGATAAGCATATCATCAACATATAAACACAAGATTACATATCCACTACTTGTGTCTTTTACATAAACACACTTGTCGCATTCATTAATTTTGAATCCATTCTCTAGCATGGCGTGGTCAAATTTTTGATGCCACTGTTTGGGAGCTTGCTTTAAGCCATATAATGACTTAACAAGCCTACAAACTTTGTTCTCTTATCCAGGAGCTACAAAACCCTCAGGTTGGTTCATGTAGATTTCTTCTTCTAAATCCCCGTTTAGAAAAGCCGTTTTCACATCCATTTGGTGAACTTCCAAATTTCTTAAAGCGGCAATAGCACGTATCATCTTGATAGAGGTTATTCGCGTAACTGGCGAATATGTATCAAAGTAATCTAGACCTTCACGTTGTCTAAATCCTTTGATTACCAATCTTGCTTTGTACTTGTCAATGGTGCCATCGGCTTTCATCTTCTTCTTGAAGATCCATTTATAGCCTAGTGGTTTACAACCTGGAGGTAAATCCACGAGCTCCCAAGTATGATTTTGTAAAATAGAATCTATTTCACTTTTAATGGCTTCTTTCCATTGAGGCCCTTCTGAGGAAGTTACTGCTTCTCGATAAGAAGTAGGTTCATGTTCTACCATAAAAGAAAAAAAATCGGGTCCAAATGATTTCTCAGTTCTTGCCCTTTTGCTTCTTCTAGGTTCTACCTCTTCTTCCTCAATTTGATCTTGTCTCTCATCTTGGAGATCATTATCATCTCGTTGTCTCTTATCTTGGACAACATCGTCATCTATTCTAGATGAACTTCCAGTTTCCTTCGTTAAACAAGGAAATATATCTTCAAAGAAGGAAGCATTCATTGATTCCATTACAGAACCCTTTTGTATATCCGGATTTTTCGAATCATGTACAATGAAACGATAAGCACTGCTATTCCTAGCATATCCAATGAATATACAATCCACAGATTTAGGTCCAATCTTTTGGGCCTTGGGAGTCGGTATAGCTACCTTT